>PVKB01000541.1:350316-366851 GCA_004027205.1 Ctenodactylus gundi | reverse complement strand
AGACCAACTGATATTACTGCTGCTAAAAAAGAAAAGTACTGTTAGTTCACTTTGAGGAAGCTTTGCAAGGAGGAGGACAGTCAACACACACCAGGAAGAATAACTGAGTCACTTTTCTTTTTTAAGAAGTTCAGTTTCTAACCTATCATGTCAGCATAAAAAGATGAAGAGTGGGGCACTAGGAGACAATGGGTTAAATTCAGATTGGGGAAGAGAGCCAAACCCAGAAGACACCAAACAATGAAAGCTGTCTCTCCATGTGCAGTACTCTGTGCAGTCAATGACACGGCCACATAGTGTCAACACTACCCCAAGGCCCCCGCTTAAGAGCACCAGCACCAGCTATTTAATCTGCTACTTAATTGTATATAGTTTGCTATTGTGGTTTGGATCTAAAGTCCTCCAAAAGTCTCATGTACTTGAATGTTATAGAATGTCTATGGAACCATGTGCTGTTGGGAGATTGGGGCCTAGTCCGGAATGGTGGATTTCAGGCATGTAAACTAAATTACAGGCATGTAGTGGGAGTTTACCACACCTTCCACACCTGGATCCAGGAGGAAATGATCACTGGGATGAGATCTGGAAGGATCTATAAGCTGCTTCCTGACTTTCTTGGAGGACTAGTCTCAACTTGCCTTGACTTGGCCTCCTGTTTGTGATGCCATGAGGAGCTGCCTCCACCTCTGCCTCTGCCTCTGCCATGTACTTCCATTGCTGCCGGCCACCCCTGAATGGACTGTGGCTTTCTGAAACTGTGAGCTAAAAATAAACCTTTCCTCCCCTAAATTTGTGGATGTCGGGTATTGAGTCACAGCAATGAAAAAGTAACTAAGACAATAGCTGTCACAGCTACTTCAAGAAAATTGAGAGCTGCTATTAATTGCATGTTTATCATGTGGCAGGCATTCAGTTTCATGTTCTACATGGATTCTGTCCCTCGATCCTTACTGCAACCCTCTGAAGGATATTGCAGTCATTCATATATAGCCATATAGCCATGTGTCACATAATGTCATTTCAGATGATGGTGACCTCACAAGATTATATGGTGTTTCAACAGAGCAACTGTCTGAATTTGTGTAAATATGTCTATGACGTTCATATAACAATGCAACTGCCTCCCAAAATATTTCTCCTTTCATATCCCACTGTTAAACAACTGTGACCATAATGGAACACTAAGTATAGGAATGGATGAGAGAGATACCTCAGAAAAACTTCCTAAGAGAAAAGAAAAATGTCTCCAAAACCCTTCGGTGTACCTTCTCTTCACAGTCACACAACTCTATGAGGCAGGCATGACAGTGACTATCACCTAGGACGTACCCAACTGAGGAAAGCTCCCTCCCTGTCAGTGCAGGTCGCTGTCTGCCTGACTTTAAACATCTCTGCATGATGTTTCTACCTAAAGAATGAATGCAGCAATAGGCCAATACCTGTTCCAAAACTGTGAAAGGTGCAAAGCTGGTTCTTTGACACTGACAATGGCTCTCCTCTATTCCCTGTCTTTATACTGATGCCTAGTACTTACTCTTAGCAATAAAGCTCCCTCCCTTCTATTGCTAGAACCATATTCCTATGGTTCCTATGGAAAACACACAGGTATTTAAGCTTTCTAGGCCAGAGGACTGCAGAGAATTCTAGATATAAAGAAGATGGGAATCAGCCAGCAGTGGTATCACTGTGGTAGAAGATGTCATAGATTCTAAGAAGTCTCTCTTTTTTTTAACCACACACCATGGCCCCTACCAGGGAGATTGAGCAGGCAGTAGAGTCCTCAGAAGTTCTGCTCAAACATCAAGAGGTCATCAGAACTACTGAAGCTTTCTAAAAAGCAGACTGCCAAGCAGTCTTTTAGAAGTCCTTGGAAATTCTGAACAGGTCTGAAGTGAAGCCCAAGAATACGCATCTCTAACAAGATGCTGGTGTGCAGAATAAGCTATGAGAAGTACTGCTCTCAGCATAATGGTGACTTTAATTGGGGAGAACATAATAAATTATCTTTTTTGTTTGTTTTATTGCTTAAGATTTTAATGCTTCAGATGTGGAATATAGAATCAATGTGATTGTCAGGAAAAACCTGAAAAAGGTGCTTGAATACAATTCTCCACCAACAAGCAGCTAGTTAATAAAAACAAATGGAAAATGCATTTTTGAGAAGGGAATACAAATATTACATTAGCTCTGAATTCCCCCAATTCCTCCGCTGCAAGAAGTGACAGCAATTCTGTGAATGTGAAAAGAGCCTGCTTTGGACCCTGTGTGAAATGAATTCTTCTACCCAGTTTGTGGTCCCGCTGAAGGCAAGGGTGGATCTGAGTGGGTAAATGGAACATACAGCACAATACATTCATGTCTGCAGGACTACTTAAGGTATTATAAGGTCAGGTGCAATACAATAAAAATGCAGATAGAACCACAGATTCATCAAGCTGCTGCAATAGATTCAGGCGCTATCTGGAGCTAGTAAGGTGATACCAAGAGAGTTAAACTTGAAGAATGAGAGTTGGAATTTCAAAAAAACAAAAAGAAAAATTACTTTTTCCTTACCTAAATCACAAAGCAACCCTTTTCAGTTATGTTTAAATAAACAGAAAACGAAAGGCACAGTGCACCTTTTTAACCATCTACATAAAAATCTTAAGAGAGTCTCAGTAGTGAAGATGTCTGACAGTACAATGATACAGTGCCCTTCCTGTCTTACGACAAAAGCACAAACTCACAGCCAACCCTGTATTCACATGTCCAACTGCAGAACTTTGGGGAGATCATGTCCACCAGCAGGGCAGCTATGTGGAAAAGCTCATGCTCCTTCTGAGTCACAATCATGCATCCACAAGGACATCTGCTCAGTGACAGACAACAAAGGTGGTCCTGCGAGATTACTATGGAGCTGAAAATTCCTACTACCTCATGACATCATGCACAACAGTCACACACTTCCAGTGATGCTGGCATAGATACAAACCTACTCTGCTCCCACTCAGAGAAAAACACAGCACACAGAATTCCACACAGTATATAATATAGGAAAATAACAGGGATTATGCTAGCAGTTTATGTATTTACTACAATC
This sequence comes from Ctenodactylus gundi, assembly GCA_004027205.1. Classification (NCBI taxonomy): domain Eukaryota; kingdom Metazoa; phylum Chordata; class Mammalia; order Rodentia; family Ctenodactylidae; genus Ctenodactylus; species Ctenodactylus gundi. The sequence goes on along the minus strand of PVKB01000541.1, from coordinate 363,772 downwards.
CACATTTTATCATTATTTTAGAGTATACTTCAATTCATTTTTTAACAAAGTTAACTATCACCAGCTTTGGGGAAGTCCTTCAAAAGTCCTCAAAGAACTGTGGCAACTCCATGTGAGCTACTGCCACTAAAGACCTTCCAGGACAAATGTGGGAATGTAAGACAAAAATACACATGATCCTCAACTTGTGTAAACCTGAATTAGTTTGTGTGTGTCCACTGTGGTTTGGATCTGCAGTGTCCCCCAAAAGCTATATTATACTATACTACTGTTGGGACAAAGAGCCCGGCTAGGAGTGGGTGCTAGGGGCCAGATATGGAGGGACATGTGTGGGTTCTGCCCCTCCCCCAGGCTTGGCTTCCTGTTCTGCAGCACCATTAGGAACTCTGGCTCTGGCTCCAGCCCTGCCAGATGATTCCACCATTTCCCAGACGCCCACCTGTGAGCAGACTGTGACATTCTGACTATTAGCTAAAATAAATCTTTCCTCCTCTAATTTGTGTATGTCAGATATTTTGACATACACAAAAAAAGCTAAGACAGTATCTTAATTTTTAATCATAAAAGAGATTTTAGTAGGCAAAAAAGCTTAATGATTAAAGATATACAGATAATATTTCACAGCTGTGAAATATGTTTGTGTTTTAGTAAGTTTTTTGTTTTATTCTTACTGGTTACTGGGGAGCGATCATTCTGCTTTTGTTTTTGTTTTATTCAAGAAAAAGACCCAAATAAGAGCTCTACCATTAAATTACATCTCCAGTATCTAGGCTAAGTGTTATTACAGGAGTCAAGAAATTTTTTTAAAGTTTATAAAGCCAAAATGTTACAGAAACTAAGGTAAATATTGAAGAAAATATGTTTTTAAATTCCGTGCAGCCCAAGTGTGTGGTGTTTATAAGGTTTAGGGCATGCTTGTCCACCCCATGACCTCATGCCACATGCAGCCCAAGACAGCTCTGAATATGATCTTAACACAATATGAGATTTCTCAATAGTTACAAACTTTGCAGACCAAGCATGTCCAACCCCACAGGACCATAAAGTATTAATATTATTATGTGATTTTTAACAATGTATTCCATGACTTGATGGTGTGGTGCCTAAGCAGGGACTACATAGACAACATGGGGTGGGGAGGGTACAGTGAAGTGCTAACTGCATCTCCCACACCTACCACACAGCTGAACGGAAACCTCTGTGTATGAGACACTACATGTGCTTGTGGACTTGGTGAGTACAACGTAGCCAATACTAGTAACAGCGACTCCATTCCTGTACATGTGTGCCTGTGAAAACATGTAAAATTTCTCATTTAATTATTAAACTCGGGCTTGTATTATTTCACAAAATAACTGAATGAGTTAAAATAGTTTTTAGCAGCTGTGGTACAGAAGTATATGTTATAAACACAGCCCAAGACAATGCGCGTTTATTCAGTGTGGCCCAACACGCCAAAATGCTGGACACCCCTGGTCCACAGCACTGGGCACGAAGTCCTAGAACTTCACACTCACTTCATACTCAGCTCACTGACTCATCCAGAACAACCTCCAACCATGCAGACGCCATCCACTCTCAGTGCTCTATACAGGCATATAAATTTTTATACCAAATTTTTACCATAACACTTCTGGTTAGAGACACAAATACTATTGTGCCAGAATTAGCTAAAATACTGAGTGCACACAATACAATGTCATAGATTTGCAGCCTGGAAACAACAGGCTGCACCACACAACCTAGGTGTGCAGTACCACCCAGGTTTGTGTGAGCGTTCTGATGTTCACCGAACAAAATTGCCTTAGGTATATTTCTCAGAATGTGCCCTTGTTGTTAAGTGACATGTGACAGTATATTAATCCCAGAAGAGCCAAGCCCAGTTCATCTGTAGTCAAGTTTAAGAGTGCTCGTCCATTGAGATCCCCCTAGTATAAGCATATTCAACCAGCAGCTCCCTGTTTTTTGTCCTCATTTTGAGTGAAGAAAAACTGTCTTAGGCCTCATATATATGTACTAAAACTTCCTTTTTAAATTTTTTCAATATAAGATTTTGAAAAAAAATCAAGGGAAAAAAAAAAACCACTGGGCTGTCGCCTGGACTAGAACGTTACCATGTACTCATCTACTATGGTGGCTGGACTCCAAGCATGGCTCTGTGATCCCACCTTGTGGTTTTCATACCATGTATAGACACCTCCCATACTGTATCTGCCTGGCTCTATGTGATCATAAAATACAGAATAAGAGAACATATGTGGCTTCCAAAGTGAGGTTATAAAAGACATTCTTGCCTCTGCCTTTCCCTAACTCTTGATGCTACAGAAAGTGTGTCATGCAAATGTTCATTCAATTGCATGAGGAGGCCCACATGGTGAGAAATCCAGGCCTCCTGCCTACACTATACCAGACTGAAGCAGCAACTTCTATGCACTCAGCCTTCAGGTGACTACAGCACTGACTCCTGACAATACTGAGTTAATAAATGTACCTTAACTCAAGCCACTGAACCCTGACATAACTTGGTAAGCAGCAACAGAAATGAACCCAGTCACCCAGTCATCTAGAAACCTGAGATATACAAAGCCTGAGGGTCTTCAAGATGAAGAAGCTGAAGAGCTGGTTAACCTAGAGTTACCTAGGGTTAATGAATTCCTTTTTAGTAGATGTACACAGGCACAGGATACAGAACTATCAAATGAAGGTTATGATAGAGGGATACGTGCACAGGATGGAAAACTGTACAGACTGCCCCTCACATTGCTTCCAATCACAAGAGCCAATGAATTTAATTTTACTAAATCTTCTTTAGTCTAGATGTGCATGTTCTTGCCCAAAAGACCAGAAGTAAATCATTGGTAAGCTAAAATCTCTCCACAGCCTTCTTTTTACAGCATTTGAAATAATTATTTTGAAAGAGAAAAATGGCCACACAGGAAATTTCATTTTCACTTCCTACTTCCCAAGATCAGCTAGCTCACTTCCCCAGCCAACCCCAACAAATTTTGTCTCAACTACATGTTCCTAGTCTTCTCACCCTATCCACCTCTAAGAAGAGTTCTAGTAGAGCTCAGACAAAAAGGCCTGAAAACGGCCTGTTTGAGCCCATGATTAAAATTGTCCTATTTAACAAATACATACATGCATACATTCATAAATTAAATCCAAGTTTTAAAAACACAGGCCAGAAACCCAGCACTCTGGAGTGATGAGGCAAGGGAATCACAGGTTCAAGTCCTGACTGTGCAACTTAGAGACTTAGTGAGATTCCATCTCAAAATCAATCACAAAAAAATGGCTAGGGATGTACTTAAGTATGAAAGCCCTGGGTTCAAATTCCAACACCTTCAAAAAAAAAAAAAAAAAGTTGGTCAAGCCAGGCATGATGATGCTCACCTGTAATCCCAACTACTTTGGAGGCTGTTGCAGGACGATTAAAAATTTAAGGCTAGCCAGGCCCAATAGCACAGACTTGTAACTCCCGCTCTAGGAGGCAGAAGGATCATGAGATGGATCCCAGCCTGGGAAACCTTGCAATTTAGTAAGACTCTGTCCCAAAATCAAAAAAAAAAAAAAAACTATAAAAATGGGCTAGGGACGCAGCTAAGTATATGAAGGCTCTGGTTTCTATCTTAAATATCATAAATAAATAAATAAAAATTGAAGTTCAACTCAGCAAGACCTTGATTCAAAATAAAATACAATAAAAGGGGACTAGAGATGGTAGCTCAGCATTTGCCTAGCAAGCGCCGGGTCCTGGGTTTAGTCTCCAATCCAAAAAATTAAATAAAGTTAAGCCAAAATCCATAATCCAATAATGATCCCAATATACAATTTGAAAAATACACCCTAAAATATATTCCTGAACAATCTGCTGCTCCTAAAATCCTCCTAGAAGAAAAGCAAAAGCTGTAACAAATTTCCCTCAGCCTCAATCATGTGTATTTCCGCTTCACCCATACTTACAACTTCCACACTAAATGCTTGAGCTTCAACCCAATCAAGGACAACCTTAGGCAATTTCTATTCAAATGTGGGTAATTACCTAGGCCTAAATTTTTCCCTTCTGCCTACAGCTAATGACTGGAAAATGCACCAACAATTTCAACTAAAACATCCTTATCACTCACACCAAGTGTGGATCAAAGGCAAAATTTCACTCTTGTCAAAAATTGTTTTAAAAGGAAGTAGGAAGGCAGCAAAATAAAACATCAGCAAAAAACAACTTTGCTTGGAAAGAGACCAGTTAAATACATTTTTGTACTTTCACAAAAGGGACCACTGGTTGCTGTCAGTGAGTAAAATCAATCTCTGGAGAAAAAAAGTAGATTAGTGGTTGCCTGCAGGTAGGAAAGTGGAGGGCCCTGTGTGATAGAAATGTTCTAAAATCAGACTGTTGTAACTAACAGGTGTACAGCTCAGCAAGGGTACTAAAAATCAATGAATTATACTTAATGTAAGTGATTTTAAGGTAAATTACACAGTAACTGCGACAAGTTCTATCTCAATAGTGCTACTAATACGAAACAGAAAAAGATCTACGTATGCTAGGTAAGAAAAAATGTTCAAGACACATGTTAGGGAAAACAGGCCAAGTGCAGAACACCGTCTGACAAGTTTCCATATGCATCTTCAGGGTGGTTGCCCACGTTTACCTGTTGGACACTTCTGGAAAGACACCCAAGAGGCTGAGTGTGACAGCTGTCTCTGGGAAATGGATTTGATGTTTAATTTCATATCCCTTTATACTTTTTGAATCATTTGCCTTGAGCAGATATTATCTTCTGTGAATACAACAAAATAAAAAAAAAAAAAAAGTTAGGCGCAAGTCCTTAAAAGCAGGACTCTCACAGCAGTCCTATCTTGGTAACAGTGCTAGTCAATCAAGACTGTCTTTTGAGAAAGGGGATAGTCCAGTGCATCAGAATTTAGGTATTTCAAGGTAGAAGGCTACATTTAAAAAGTATCTGTCTTTGACAATAAAATACCAAGTGACAACCTTCTGTAGGAAACCTTACTGCATAAAACCCAACAGGAAGAGAATCTGAACACCCTCTGGGGGAGGAAAATGTGGCTTCAGAAAGTTCAGTCATTTGTTTCACAGGCGCTCAAACAAAATTTAATTTGTGCTTTGTAATTATAAATCTGAAGAGGTACTAGGTGCATTATTCACCAGTACAGGGTTATATGCATCTAGGGGATTCACAATGTATTCTGCACAAAGATTTATCAAATATGAAAAGAATACAGAACAAACAAAAATGGAACTCAAAAATACAGTTGAATGCTAATCCCAAAATTGATAATCAGACCTTTGACAAACGCCCAGACCCAGTCCAGGTTCAGCCTCTTGCCTCACTTCATCCTTGCCTGTCACCTTGCTGGCCAAGGACAGGCACTCCGCAAATCAAGAACCTATGGCTTCCCACATGCTCCCCTCCTACCCTCCCCAAATGCGGTCATCTTCTAATCATAAGCCCACTTTGTCACTACACAGCTTCCTGATTTAGAAAGCCACAGTGACCAGAATTTGAACTATAAAATACTGTCACACCCAACTTTCAAACAAGAAATTAGTGTCTGGCCTGCAATCCAGACCCACTTGCAGCCCCACCCACCTGTATTCACTCACTTGTGCAGATCTTCTTCCACCTGACCGCCATCACTGCCACCCATGGAGCCCTCTCTCCCTTGGAAGTTTTTCCCTGACCATTGCAGCCACTACAGCCCCTACTTCCATCGTCATCAACTACACCATTTGAATTATTTCAACTGTATTACTTACTGGGGTTTAAGGTCCTCTAAAATTCAAGTATTGGCAATTGAATCCCAAATGCAACACACTGGGAAGTGGAGCCTCATAAGAAGTACCTGAGTCACAAATGACCTGCCATCATTGGTAGAATTCATGCTATTATAGCCAGAGTGGAAAGTAGATTTGTTCCAAAATCAAGTTCATCTATCTCTTGCTCAATCACCTTCACCTTCTCTTGTCCTTTCACCATCGGATGACACAACCTGAAGGCCTTCACCAGATGCTGGAACTGTATCTTGGTCATCTCAGCCTCCAGAGAGAAAGCCAAACAAATCTCCTCCTCAGAAATTACTTATACCCACATATTTTATTACTGCATTATCCAACAACATTCAATCACCCATGTGTCCTCAATACCTACTATTTCTACCACACTGGTAACAAAGGGATACAGAGATTTTTGGAGTAACCAGTAGGATAGTGTCTTGTTTGGTTTCTTAATGGCAGTTCATACCCATAAAACTCATCTCTATGAAGAGTAGAGTTCATGGTTTCTAGAGAAATTCATAGTTGTGTAACAATCACTATGATTTTAGGAACATTTTCACTACTACAAAATTATGCATACTTATGAGCAGCCCAAAACAGTGTTTTAACAAAAATAATTTTTTTAAAGCAAGAGGTTTACTGAGGAAGTACAGTTCTCAAGAAGTCGAGAAGGGGTCCCGAGTGACGGTCCCAAAATAAATGTTTTTTTCAGTATCAGATGTGCAAAGTTTCAGCATTTAAAATTACGAACTGCCCATGTTATCCAAAGACTGTGATCTAGGTTAATACAGTCAATAATTATCCATTGTTGGAAATATGCAACATAAAGGACAGAATCGTTTCTCTTGAGAAAAAAAACAGCACAACTATTTTTTTTAAAAAACAATTTTACCTTTAGATAGCCTCTCACAGCTTGCAAAACACTTTCCAATACTACAGTTAATACTATATTCTATAGTATACTTAAATACCTGTTACAAGGGTAGATATCTTAAAAAGTGCTCTTACCACAAAATAAATTTATGAAAAAAATGGTGGTTTTTTTCCAGCCCTCTCAATACTCCCATTAGGTAGACAAGGTGTTAACAAGTGGAGAGCTTGGCGTTCAGGAGGAATACTTTACTCTCAGTCACTAAGGCGAGACCCCCCCCCCCCCCCAGCACAACTCCACTGACTGTGCAAGAAAAGTGAACAAACCAGCTCACTGAGCAGGCACCCTGTCATGGCTAGGTCATTCCAATTATCTGACTGAAAAAAAAGAGAAAATAAAGACAATCTCTGCTCTCAACACAACAAAACATGTCTTTGTTTTATGCTAAGCCCTGGAGACTTTTTCAGCATTGGTCAGGCTGTGACACAAAGACACTGGTCCAATGTTCCATGTAAATGTTCTCCCTTTGTTCAGAGGCAAGAACATGAGCCCTCACTAGAGCAAAATCCCAAGGTCACACCATGAAAGTCAAGAGCAGAATCTCAAGGACCTGTGTGTCACCCACAGGGGGAGGTAAGTTAGAGTTAGAATCTTTTAATTAAAATGAGGCAAAATTCTAATTACTTTAAAAGTGTCTCCAGAATAACATCATTTATTACTCATCAAGTCTTATTATAACCTGACCCACTGGGAACATGGGCTTCACCTTGTTAACTGGAGAAAAAAGCTCACTTTTTTCCAGAAACATTAACTCTTTTCAAGCATAATATAGTATCTAGTGGGTTTTCTTATTAGCCTCTAATCAGTTTAATGAACTAGAAGAGATAAACCAACTTCTAAAAAATAATCCGTTTTAAGTAACAATGGCTAAGGCTTCCCAGAATACAGGACACAAGTCTCTTTAAATTAACACTGGCCTGAATGGACACCATCTTCAAACAAAGGTAACTCTCAGTGCATTCCATCTTTATGAGTTGGTTACAAGGTTAACAAATTCTGAACCATACAACATAATAAAAGGATTAGCTGCACTGTGCTCTACACAATGACACATTCTTAACAGACTCAACTTCTGTGCTATTCCAAAAAAGAAAAAGTTGAGAAGTCTAGCATTACCAAACCATCTACTGGGTTACCTCAGGCTTAATCCTAAACCCAACATCCCCGGCAATCATTCTGGAGGGAATGATACAGAAAGAAGGCCTGATCCTTCCTCCTGTGTGGAAAAGAACAGAATCCCCCCTCTTGCTCTCCCTGACCTCTCCAAAAGTACCCTGCAACGGGCTATGCAGCCTCAGGGTCTTACGCCACCCCTGGGGTCACTTTGGAGGTGGCAGACCATAATGTCAGGAGGTGCAGTTCATCTTGCCACTCCCCAAATGTGGTCACTCCTAGTGCTACTGCACCCTCTCTGAGCAGCGGTGGAGGAAACTAGACTTCATAGTGCAAAGGCAGGGCCCATAGCTGATACCTTCCAAGTCCCTAAACCCTAGTGGACCATGACCAACACACACATCCCTCCTAGAGATGCCTTGGAAGCAGTGGTAGTACAATTTCAGCCCTGCCATTTTTGCAAAAGTGCAAAGTTGGCACCAAGCAGCCACTTCTGAGGCTGGGGAGTACCATCACCACTACAGCCAAGCTATCTTAGATGCCCTGCTACAGCTCCAGCAGATACATGCCTTGGCCATAACAGGCTTGGCACACTAGCCAACCCCAAATGACTCCACCCTGCCCCCCTCCCCCTTCTGTCATTGCTATGAAGGTCCTCAAAAAGTCCACGAAATGTACAAAACTGCACATACCCAGCCTACTCTTACTCTGTATAAGCGATGCTCCCTCTCTCTACTCCTCAGGTCAGCTGAGGAGGTCTCCCCAGAGTGCAATATTCACTGTGCCACAGCTCACATCCCAAAAAAGCCTAGCTCAGGTCATCCCACAAACCTATGTACTCTTACCTCAGGTACTGTGGATACAGAAGAATGAATTAAAAAGAGCTGGTAAATAGTTGGTAATACCAAGGCAATGAGCCCTGAACAGTTCCAGAGACCATAAGAAGAAATCAATAGTAACTGGCAAAGATCAGCAGTGACAACAGGCAGCAGCAACTGGCTGTGACCAGTGGTAACCTGCCACGACCAGCAGTGAGCCCAAGAAAGGCAAAAGAAGCTGCTGGAAGGGCTTCAGAAAGCTGCTGAAGAAGCTATGAGCCTTGGCTGACAAGGAGATGATAGGAGTGGCAAAGAGCTGCCAAGAGTTGTAACACTAAGGGCCGAGAGCCACTGGCACTCTGAGCCTAGAGCCACTAACATCAACTGAGCTGTATTTTACCAATTCACAACACAATTTTCATCTGAATTAAGCAAAAGAACCTCGGGCTTTTGGTCAGAAAGAACACACCAACAGAGGCATTTTTCAGGGATAATGCAACTCTGTGTATATGTATGTATCTCTGTGTTTTATGTGTATGTGTGTACAAAGGATCTAGGTTACATCTTAATTTTATCAGCATACAAGGGCAAGATTGTGCAAATTCAGTTCAAACAAAATCCCAACTAAAATAAAACATGACTTTCAAAAAATTTTAATAGCTAAAGATGTTAGACATACTACAATACAGGAGACTATAAAGAAACTAATCAATACCTACCAGAAGCAAGAGAACATTTCAAGCTGAGGTTAAGTGACCTTTTGCTCTTATTCTTGTTCTAAAAAAGCCTGCCTTTGTTACCAGCTGGGACCAGCAACGCCTCTCCATGGCAACAGCAACAAGCCCTTCAGATGCCCCTTCTTACATTAAATATTTATTAGACTTTAGAGCCATGGGCTGGGGGGGGGGGGGGGGGGGGGGGGGGGGGGGGAGGGGGCAGTTTCTGGGAGGCACACACAACTCAGAACCTATCCCTCTTTCCTCAGAGACATCTTTTGTATTAGACTCACAGAAAACCAGGTAGGGAATCTACAACTAGCTCTTAGGTCAGGAAGGTATTGGACTGCCTTTTTTACGTATACTTTTTTGCAGTTTTTTTTTTCTTTCTCTTTTTTGTGGTGCTAAGGTGAGAACTTAGAACCCAGAACATGCTAGGCAAATGTTTCACCAATGAATGACACCACACACTAATTATGACTTCTTGTGTCTATTTCTTACATAGTATTCAGTGTTCATTTTAATCAAACTTAAGGATTTTCTAGGTTTTTATCATCTTAATCCCCTCAGCATCTCTTCTAGTAACTTAATAGCAACAAAAATACAATAAGGCGCACTATCTATTTAAAACCTAGTAAGTCTTTGCAGCTTGGTTATCTGGAAAAGACTGAAGTTGTAACGAGTTCCCCCAGGTTACTTCATATGTTCCCACATACCACATGTACCACATGAGGTTCGCGATGAGCAACTCCCCCAGGCTCAGCTGAGTCTTTGTGGAGGGTCACTCTACTTAAGGGAAGCACAGGTTTTAAAATCAGTGCAGACTCCGTTGTTATGTATTTTCACATCACAAAGCAGAAGCACAAACATGAGGAACAGATAGCAATGTTTCCCAACCCCCCCACCCCCACCCAAAATGTCATGGCTTTACTTTGATCTGCCTGAACAGCTAAATAAAAAGCAGGATCTCCCAAGATGCATAAAGATACAAAAGTAATCTTGTTCAAGTCTGACTTATGTCCAAAAGTGATAAATTGCAGATTCTAATTGATAACTGATCTTAGAGCAGGCTGTCACCACAGAAGGCTGAATACATTTTCAAGGGGAAAGTCACTTGCACAGATACCTTCCCTTGCTTCTATTCCCCCCAGATTCCCGTTGCATGCCAGCAAGCACAAGAGGAATGAGGAGGAGTAAATCTAGGAATTATTAGAATGTTCCCCTGACTCAAGATCTTCAGTTTCCGGGCTTACCCACCCACATGGCCCACAGTCATTATTGGCCAGCAACACTTCCAACAAGACAACAAATTATGTGGCATCGTCAAATCAAAAAAAAAAAAAATGACTGAGCTTCTCCACATATTGTGATAACTTTACACTATATCAAGATTTTTACTTGTTTGAGGCAAATTCCCTGAAATTAAAAGTAATGTCTTTTATTCTGGGACTGTTCGTCCTGATTTGGGGGTTAAAGTTTCATCTATAAAAAGATGGAGGTATTCTGTTATTTGGTTTTAACGACTTGGCAGCACAAAGAGTTAACAATACAGCATGAGCACACTTCATCCTGGACTTTGGTTTTACCATTCCTTGAACCAAAAAAATATCAGGATCAGTACTGGTAAGATGTAATATCCACTTGCTCTGCTGTAACTCACCTATGACTGCAGCCCTGCTGAAACCTGCCCAACTTGTAACACACATCACTGCCTACGAGAGAGGAAGAACTGGTTTAGGAGGGCACAAAAGGCTGCGTGTGGCTGCATACATGTGCAGTTTGCCAAGAGGCAAGAACATTCAAATTGGAGAAGTCTAGCACTGACTTCACATTAAAAAAATACATTTAGATGTCTAGTGTATGGAGGTTGGTCTAAGTAAGTCATTGTTGCTGAGGCAATTCTTACCCATCTGCTATTCTGGCAGAGGAAAAAAATCAGCTGAATGTCACTATTTTAGGAACTATGCCATAACTTCTGTGGTTAGCCAGCAGTACAAAGCCCACTGCAGGTCGAACTTTCAAAGGGTCAGACAGCATATTTTTGTGATTTTTGTAGCAATTCTAAGTTAGCCTCAGGTTGGGAAGAAAACAAAAATGCTTCCTTATGACTGGCATTGATGTGGCAAACAGCAAAGATTCACGGAGTTAATATCTATTGGCACAAAAAACAAGTAAAACTGTACATGGTCAGCAATTTCACTTCTGGCATTACCCTAGACAAATATACTTGCATAATGAAGGTTCACTGCAGTACTTGCTTACAATAATTAGCAAAAAAAATCCCTGAAAGAACTACAATGTCCATTTATAGATATGAAATAAAGGAATATTTATATACTAGAATGCTAAGTAGCAACTAAAAACAATAAAGTGACCAGTAATACTATCATAGAAAGTTCTTCATACTACAGAAAGAAAACAGAGGACATTACCATGTTAGCATTTTCTTTTTAAAAGGCCACAAGCCAGTCATGGTAGTTCATGCCCATAAAGCCAGTACTACTCTGCAAGGCTGAGGCAAGAAGATCACAAGTTCAAGTCCAGTCTGTGCAACTTAGAGACTCAGGCAAACCCTGACTCAAAATACAAAAAACAAAAACAAACAAACAAACAAACAAAAACAGACCGGAAACAGGAATGGAATGTAGCTCAGTACAACGGCCTTGGTTCAATTCCTAGTACTACAAAAGAAAGAGAGAGAAAAAAAAGGCAAACAAAGGCTGGGAATTCAAGTCAGTAGTATAGCATCAACTCACCATATACAAGGCTCTGGGTTTGATCCCTAGCAGCACCCCCCAAAAAAAAGGAAAGAAAAAGAAAAAGAAAGTACACATAACACATATAAAAAAAAAAAACCCTCAAATCTACGGAGCGTTACCAAGTCTAGTCTGGGAATATTCTCTGGCCCAACCTCACAACTACTTACTCAGGAATCCGTGGGTGGGTGGGGTCAGCAACCTGCATTTCAACAAGCTCTCACATGCTCTCAAAGCTCCAGAACCTTTGGTCTACATAAACAGGCAGAAAGATAGCAAGAAGAGGAGTGTGCCATTTGAATTCTCTAAGATTTATCTATACTTCTTCTACACTGTATTAAACGAAGAGAATGTATTTGTGTATATTCCCTAAAAACTGAAAGAAACTTTGTGAAATACTGTAGGTATTAGAGAGAGGATGAATGAAAACATTAATTCATCCTGCAAACATGGTAGGGCTTACAGAATGGGAAAGTGAAGTTCCTTGGGAGCTGCTGAACAATGAAGTTCACAAAACACATCTAGTAGAAATTTCACTCCAATCACAAGAGCTAGCTGGTGTACGGTAGCTTCTGTGGAGAGAGTACATGACAAATGGCCAACTCTAGCAGGAAGAACGGCTAGCCCCAGCAGGATGAAAGACTCAACAATGAAGACCTTGTGTGGGGAAAGCTATACTTCTATAATGCCTTTTGTTGCCTTGTTTCGCTGACTCTAAGGTTCCTCACTGCAGTCGCCAGCTGACCTCCCAGTCCCCACTGATACTCTCACCTCTCTGCTGTTAAAGCAGGGCAGCAGGGCAAAGGCCAGAGCAGTCTGACAGCTCAGTTACAAGTCTCAGAGAAGACCAGTGATCCACCTCAGCCACATCAAGCTCCTTTCCCACAGCAGAGCCACCACCATTCCCCAGCCCCTACACACACTCAAGCACATGCTTTTCCCCCTTTTATTTCACAGTCAGAAGTGAAATAAACTTCTAACAATATTCATGAAAATGAAATAAATGCCACAAGTACAGTCAGGAATATACTTTAAAACAAGGCTTACAAAGAAACCAATAAACAAGAAAATAAGATGAATTATACTAAATTTTTAGTTGAGAAATGGCCATAAAATGTAACCTATTAATAATCTTCCTAGTATTGCTATAAATTATTTTCTAATGAGAGATTAAAGCCAAGTGGTATTTTATTGAAGTACTATGAATTTTCCACTTCAGAAATTTTTTTAAAGTGAGAGCTTAGCTCACTTGATGTCAAAAGTACACACTATCTGTGACACACAGCTTTACAATGGTCTTAAAAACCAACATCTACAAC
>PVKB01000541.1:283481-350216 GCA_004027205.1 Ctenodactylus gundi | reverse complement strand
CCAATCCAATTTGTTTTTTCTTTCCCTGTTGTTTCCATTTTCTCACCTGAAAAACCCATCTCTGTCATTCCCCACTGAAGAGTTCTCTGTTTTACAAAAGGGAGGCTACCTTTAATTCAGGAGTCTCAAATAAAAGTCAATTCAATTTTAACTACATTTGTACTCATGTGTCTTTTGACAGATGTAAGATATGGTCTATAATTATTCCTAGATGAATCAGGAGGCAAATTAAAAGCAAGACACCAGATGTAAATGCCTTTATGTCACTACTTGTCAAAGCATTGCCCACTGTCACATAAGCAGCTCTCAACATAAACAAGAGCCTTGCACCTCTCCTTTACTTCAAGCACAGAATACTGAGACTGTGAGAGGCCAAGATATCCTTTAGAGGCAGCTTCTGAAACACACATTTCTAACAGCTTGAGAAAGACAAGACCTGCCTTTACTTTTCCAGACCCCCGCCCCCTCAGAAGTACATAAATCGTGAACACCTTTTCCCACCCACAGGTACAAAGCTGAACTGGACAGCCAGGGGCCAGCCATGTGCTGAGAAGCAGGCAGGCCAGACCAAATAAAACTGATAGATCACATGGCCAGAAAAAAAAAAAAAACTGTACCCTTAGTACCAAGAGAGGTATAAAATGCTGCTGTGAAAATACTCTCTCTTGACAGGGTTCCTCCCTCCCAAAATTAAAAAAAAAATAATTTAAATCCACGTTTTTTAATATCTGAAACTGAAACTGGCAAATCCAGCTCTAAGGATCTCTTACATGAAAAAAGGTAGGCACAAGCAAGTCTGGCATCCCTTTCAATAGAGGACACCAGATACCTTGAAGAGCTGCCAAAAAAAAAAAAAAAAAAAAGCAATGTGTGCGTCAAGTAAATGCCTGTGATTAAGAACCTGAACATGGATGTGACCAGGTATGTACACAAGGCGAAAATATCAGAGAATAAAGAGAACAACTTGCGTTAGAAAGTGCATGCCTGTTAGCATATCTGCCTCTTAGTTTACAGATGCAGTCAGTCAAAGAAAGAATGACTCTTGAACACTATCAAATAAATGCAAAAGAGTGATTAAGACAACTCAGGTCTGAATTATTTATAAAAGTATAGATGAACAAAAATCTAGTTTTTGTCTTACTACTTTGCTTTCACACATGTTTCTCCACCAAGGTTAAACTGTGTAACTTATGCAAGAAGGAAAAGGAAGATATAGAATTATTTGAAAACCAGAAAACTACAACACATAAAGTACAGTTACTTTGACTTTACAATGCCCAGAAGTCAAAGGAAGTTCATGGCAACCATAGCTTCTTCCAAAAACAGGAAGCTGCATAGTGGGTGCCTCCAGCTCCCACTGCAGTGAGCCAGAGCTAGAGTACTGCTACCAGAGGAAAACCTCTTTCCCCGGCGAGGAGCTTCAGCGTCCTCAAGCACGCGGGAAGCAGGGCAGGACGCTTCCTTTCCAACTCTGTTGCATGTCCTCACAGCCTTCTCCCTTTCCAGCATAACAGTGTTTTCTCCAAAGCAGCAAGAGCCAGGCCTCAACCAACACTACCCTGCCATCCTAACATTTCACTAGTGGTTAATTCAATAATTCTAAGCCTAATTCTTTGACACTTGGTATCAGCTCAATTTTGGCAAATTTATGCCTACAAAAAATTCACCTAAAAGAAGGTCTCACCACATTAGTGACAGATGGTTAACAGACTGCAGGTAAATTCTATAATCACAGGCCCTTAATCCACTGAACTTTAAACTCAGGAAAAGGGAAAATACAAAAGTACATCTGTCCAGAAATGACATGACGTTCAAATAAGGCACCATAAATGCTGGACAGGAGCCAGGACTAGGAAACACTTGATAAATGTATCATAATCAAATAACATGCCTTCTTTTCCACATACCACTGGTTAAAACAAGTAAGGGTTTCAAATTCTTCAAAACCTTAAAGGCCCATTAAAAAAAAAAAAACTGATCAGAAAATGGACAACTGAAATGAACAGGTAGTTCTCAGAAGTTCACATGGCCAAAAACCACATAAAAAATGTTCCGCGTCTTCTGCCTTCAGAGAAATGCATATCAAAACAACCCTTAGGTTCCATCTAAAACCAGTAAAAATGGGTGGTATCAGGAACTCAAAAAATAACAAATGCTGGTGAAGTTGTGAAGAAAAAGGAACCTTTCTACATTGATGGTGTGATTATGGAAAGCTGGTGATTCCTTAAAAAAATGAAAACAGACACCCCATTTGACCTAGGTATACCTCTTCTGGAAATCTTCCCAAAAGAATTAAAGTCGTTATGTACAAGAGTGAGACATGCATATCCATATTTACAGCAGCACAATTTGTAACAGCCAAATCTTGGAAGCAGCTGACATGAAGTGAATAAAGAAAGATATCGACACATGAAATGGATAAAGATGTGGTAGATTTATACAACGGAGTCCTACTCAGCCAAAAAACTTGATAAATTTGAATCATCTGTGGGAAAATGGATGTGCCTTGAGACCCTAATGCTTAGTGAAATGAAAAAGAAACAGAAGGTTAAATATCACATGGTTTCTCTACTATGAGAAAACCAAACTATAAAAAAAAAGTAAAAGAACAAAGAGAGATGGAAGAAAATAAGACAGACTTTGTGGAGCAGGAAAGGTGCACCGGGGGTGGGAGTGGGGAAGCAAGTAAAAATGGTAAGATGTGATACACCAGGGCACCCATTTTCTCACACTGATTATTACTATTATGTATTGTAAGTACATACTAACAAAAAAGCGTAAAAGCCCAAACTATCCCCTCTCACCCTGTATCCTCTCATCCATCTTCACCACCTTCCAAAAAGAGATGAGCAAACCTGCCTCAATGAGGACACGGTAACATTTTTAACATTTGTCCTTTTTCAGTGCATAAATAATCAGGTAGTTAAGAGGAAGATGAACACATCTAAAAATTCAAAAAAGTATGTATTTTTGTCAAAAGCAACAAGAAAAATAGTTTAGATTACATGGGCAGGCATCTTATTCTAGAAAAGCAAGAAAGTCAGAGAGGCTCAGGCCCTGATGATCCCTAAAGGTAAACGTGTGTGTGGGTGGAGGGAGCCCAGTGGCAGGGGCAGGTCCTCACCAGTGTCTCTCAAGCTCAAGGTACAAACTAGGCTCTCAGGAGCAGTGGCTCTCACTGGTGGCCAGTGTCCATGGTGGATGTAATAATGTGACCGATGTCCACATCCTAAGGTACAGGATTAGAATCATAATTGCCTCACTATTTCCTTCAAACCCTTTAATTTAGTTTCAAAAATATCAATGCTTTTCTTTTTGTAAGTTTTTGAAATTATGATCAAAGCCAGACCCACTAGCACAAGCCCACAAACATGGCACCCTGGGAAACTGAGGCAGGAAAATCACAAGTTTGAACCCAGACTAGGCAACTTGGTAACTCAGTGAGACCCTGTGTCAAAATCAAAAATAAAAATGGTTTGGGCATGGACCTCTGTGTAAAGACCCTGAGCTCAATCCTCATGGCTCAGAATTCATACAATGAGGTTAAACTAATATGATTTTTGTAAATTCTCTATAATTTAGAGTATTTCAAATTTTGAATTCACATACCCCCTCCCCCTCACACACACACTCCTAAGGGAGTTAAATTAGTTTTGAAATAGCAATGAAATTAACTGGCAATAAAACTAGGAAATCCACTGTCAGGCCTTTCCTATTCTAAGAGGAAAAAAATAACACTATAAGATATAGAATATACTGAATAAACACACCAACTCCCCAAAGTAAAAGCAAAACAAAAGGAACAAGAAAAATAAGTTCCATTTTATGGCTAAAAATGGGAAATGACACAAGAGAAAAAAGAAAAGGAATATATGGTGGGGGAAAAAAAGAGAAAAGTTAAGAAAGGGACAGAGGCCTGAGAAATGTACAAAGAACACAAGGAAGCAAACACCCTGACTTGGGACTGGAGACTAGGGTCCACCTCGGACTAGAGAGAACCAACGGAGCTAGCTATCGAGGGCACATGGAGATGCTGCTGCCTCGTCAGACTTCACTGCTTTTCAGATCTGGCATTAGGGTTCCCATCACAATGGAATAATACAAGCAGGAGAATATCCTCTGTGGTGGCCACAACTCCAGCCAGGGCACAAAACCAGGCAAGACAAAGCTCTTGGGACTTGATTTCACTCTTGGAGGATTTGGAGTAGGGGGAAGAATGGGGAAGGTAAGTTTAGGAAAATAAAATGTCCTAAACCAAAAGGTTGTCTTTAAAATGTTCATTGAATCCCTAAAGCAAGCAGCAGTAAGAATCCATTCAAAATCCCCAGGAGGTTCAAGCAGGCTCCTCCTCCAACAGATAATCCCCTGACCTCAGGAAAGGAACAGGCTGGCTCCCAGGTAGGGGAACTGCCACTCTGGAATGAAAATTCTTTTTCAAAAACACCTAGTGAGGCTACTAGACAAATCCAGACACTGCATACACCAATCCCACCACCAAAATGCTCCATGATGAAAGCAAGTACTCATGATTCCACGTTGGCCCTTACAAACCACTAGTTAAAATTTTAAAAATCACTGTGTTGCTCTAATTTTGCTCAAATGTCACCTCTAGGCAAATTGCTTCTCTGGTGAACAGACCACCCATGGAAAGTGTAATCCTTTCACTGGGAAAATATTTAATGAGTACTTATTCTCTGTAAGACTCTTACACATTAAAGTGAATTATAGTTTATAGTTTTGAGCTCCGTGAAGGTCAAACTCTATAATATCACTATTAAAATACACTCTGCATTAAAAGCATCTTAACTAAATCCACTGGCATATGTAGAAATAGCAAATCCACTTATTCTCCCTCACCCTCCTGTTTCTTCTCTCCTTTTACAGACAGGTACAAATGTCAAAGTACTTATCCTCCTCACTTTCAAAGAAAGGAACAGGCCAACAAGTCCTCATCACATAAGCCAATTTCTGTTCAAACCACCCTTGAGGCCTGGGCTATGGCTTAGTGACAGAGCACTTGCCTCCTAGGAAGCCCTGGGCTCAATCCTAGCACAAAGGGAAAAAAAAGAGAGAGACTTGCCTTCTCCAAAGAACGATATTCCTCTCCAGCTGCCCTCCTCCCTCTCACCTTCCCTCCCGCAGTTGGGAATCCAGGGTACCTGCCCTCACCCTTCTCCGCAGCTTCCTCCCAGTGCACAGAGCACCACCAGATAAGCATCATCCATGACTGGTCCTCGCCATCACAATTAATTTCTACTGCTCTGCCACAACTACCTGGCATCTCCAGTTACAAAAGATACTTTTCTATTTCTTAACTCAGACATTCCTTTTTTCTGCCTTAAAAAGCTGACATCCTACACTTGCCTCTTTCTTTATTTTACCTTGTCCTAGGCCATCACAATAACTACCTAGCTTCAGACATCACACATGCTAGGGTCTCCCAAAATCTGACCTTCTGCCCATCTCATTCTCACAGACTCATGTGTCACACCTGAACTTCTTTCTCTATTCACACAGACATCCCTCAGACTTGGTGTTCCTAAAGCAAGAGGATTAAATCTCTTCCTGCCCAAGGTGGAGTCCAATTCCTCCTCCCTGAATACAGACTGGCCCTGGTGACACAGTAACAACTGGTATGAGGCAAAAGTGGCACTTTGGGACTTCCAAAGCTAGATTATAAACAGCGCTATTGCTTATACCTCTCTCTCTCAGGACTCCCTTCTGAGAAGTCCTGAGCTGATGTGTAAGACGTCTGATCACCTGGGGCTGCACACAAGAGACCAGGCCCACAGAGGCAAGTGTCCAAGGAACACAGCTGTTTGAGTCTTTCTTGCATCAATCATCCCTTCTATGAGTGAGTGAGGCTTATGATGACCCAGATCCTATCACGTTCCCTCCAGCTGAAGCTGAATACAGCAGAAAGCAGCTGTCCCCGACAAAGCTTGCCCAAATTGCAGATCTGTGGCCAGCCGGAGGTGGGTTGGTTACACAGCTTTGCAAACTAGAACAGACCTCAAACATGAAGTGCCCTTGAAACAAATTCTCTCTCCCAGCAGCTCTTCTTTTTCTGTATTCTTCATCCTAGTTCCTTCTCTATTCAATATGAAAGCTTTTCTATGATGTTTTTCCTCAGAATTCTTGACACCCCCCCCCCCGCCCCACTTGACCTCTGCTATCTCCTATCCCAGAGATCTCTCAGGAATCAGGCACTTCACTCCTCACCTCCAGCCACAAGAGTAACCTGGCTTACTAGTACCTTCTACTCAACTGCCAGCTACTTCTGAACCTGAACGCCACATGTCCATCACCACCTGCTTATCACCTGGAGAAAACAGCCCATTTCCTAAATCTCACTCAAAAGAACTTCACACTCCCCTGGGGACCACCTTAAACTCCAGCCAAGACACTGAAGATTTGCCACAAGTTCTTGTGTCCTTACACCTCTGCACCTGTGCACATGCCAAAGTTTCATGTCCCTGGTTCTCTCAACACATAGAAAGCCTACCCCGCCTTCGGTCTTGGTCAGCTCAGGCTGCTGTAACAAGATACTACGGCCTGCGTGGCTTCAACAACACACACTTACCTCTCAGCTCTGGACTGAAGCCCAGGACCAATGAGCCAGTGAGAGCCCTTGCTCTGGTTTGCAAGCAGCTGCCTTCGTGCTGCATCCTCTCATGGCAAACAGAAAGACCATCCCTTTCTCATCTCTTCTTACAGAAGATACTAATAGCATTCCCATGGGCTCCATCTTCCTGACCTAACCCCCTCCCTGAAGGCCTCCCTCAAATACCATCACACAAGATGGAGATTCAACATGGCGCTCTGGCTGGTGGGGGAGGGGAGGGCACAAACATTCAGTGCAAGCTGCCATCAAGCCCAAGTTCAAAGGCTGTCTACTTCCGGTTTGTTTTCTAAAGACTAGCCAGAGTCGTTAACCTCTTTCCTGACAGGTTAGGTGGCTCTCCCTACATCCATTTCCCCTTTAGCAGCCACGTCCTATGTCTGTTTCTCCAGACAAGCCAGTAAGTCCGAAAGCATTCTATCCTATTTGTCTCTAAATAAATGAAATGTTTAATTTGTACCGGGAACCAATGAGTGAGTGTCCTCTGGAAACAGCTACACATTCAATTTCAGAATCTGTACCTACTGAGCACCAATGCTACTCACACATCTAGTTAATTTTCACAAATACAGAAAGTATTATCAAGCCTCAAAAATCAGTGACTTATCCAATGCTTCACAACCAGAAAATGAAGCCAAATTGTGAACCCAGATGTAACTGCATGCTCAGCATCTGTTGCCCTAAACATTTACGATTAGTTCTAATGCACAAAGACAGGCACATGGGCCATATACTTCTGAGTGCTGCCTCCCATGGCTTTTATCACAGCTGTGCTGTTCTTGCATAGCACCTCTAAAAGGAAACAGGAGAATGTATGTGATTTGCAGGTGGTAAAATATGGTAGGTAAGAACACGTACTCTGGCCAGGCATCACTGATAGGAAGTCCGGATCTGCCTGTGCCAAGCTTTGTGCCCTTCTTGACTTGTCTCATTGGTAAAGCAGATATGCATCAGCACCTTCTCCCAGAGTTTACTGTCAAGATTTTCAAAATGAAACCCAAACAGCATTTTATTAATTACTTTACCATTACTGAGACAAAATACCTGACACAACTTAAAGGAGGCTCACCATTTCAGTGGGTTCAAGCCATGGTGGCTGGCACCAAGGCAGGTACAGCATGGCAGGTTGGCATGGCCGAGGAAAGATATACATTGCATGGTGGCCAGAAAGCAGAGTAAGAGTTCTGCTGACTGACATTTCAGGCCTAAATCATAACATTCTGCCCCTGACCCCAAAAAGGCTCATGTTCATAGGTCTGGTTGGAAGGGGCAAGTCACTGGTGGCATGACATAGAAGAGTGTACTTTTTTCCCTGACTCCAAGCTACTGAAACGATCAGCATTAAAAAGAAACCAAAGCCAGGCCTAGATATGAGTGTTCTCAATCTATCCCAAACATTTACCTTTCAAGGCCACTTTGACTTTGAGAACTTCGGGAGAGTCAGAAGACACACAGTATTCGATCCAATGACTAAGGAAGATGAGGACACACTGCAATGTTCTTATAAGCTAGCTTTTCCACAGCACAGTAAAATTTGATTCTGTTAAGGAAGTCTCAGTCCAAAACTCTGTCAAGTTAACATTTTATGTAATTTCTGAAACTGACACATTTGCATAGCTTTGACATGAAACAAGTCATGTTTACAAGCTAAGGTATGTAAATCAACAGCTTGCCTGAAACCACTATTTATAGTACTAATTACAAAGTGTCTAAAGAGAGAAGACACAAAGACACAAAAAGGAAGTACCGTAGGCCACTCATAGACAAGAAAAATGATCAAAAGTGTTACCTCAGAAATAATCTCCTGATAACAAGAAAATATTTGCTCTAACACTGCATTTTGTGAGTAAAAATAATATTAAAGGGTCCAACATAACCAAAGGGACACAAAGCACAAAGGCTCAGTAAGGGAGGAAGGGAAAAAGAACAATAAGAGGGTGGACACATGCTACTTCTTGTAAAAGGTCAGTAGCAACTTCAAGAAGGGAACATAAATGGCTAATAGCATCTATCCCTCTCTACTAAATAAAAATTAAAAACAAAAATATGGCACTTTTCCACCATATGCATCGCAACTCCTTTTTTAAAGACAATGACACCTACAAAGCAAAAAAAAAAGAGGCAATCTATAACATAAAGTATGTGCACACCATACATCTAATAAAATATTAACAATTAAACTATACAAAAACTCAACTCAATAAAAAAAAAAACAAAATCTAATCACATAAAAAAGGACTTAAATAAGTCACTGCCCCAAAGAAGATGTCCAACAGCCAAAAAGCATACGCAAAGATGTCCAACATTACCATAAGAGAACCACAAAATGAAACTATAGTCAGATACCATCTCATGCCTATTAGGATGGCCACTCAATTCCCTCCTGAAGGCAAAGGAGGCGCAGAGGAAGTGTTGGCAAGGACAAGGCAAAGCGCAACTCTTGCACACCATTAGCGGGAATTCAGGCTGGTACAGCCATTCAAGAAAAAAAGAGATTCCAAAGACTAAAAATGGAACAGCCACCTGACCCAATAAGCCTTTATTTTCCAACCCATATTCACTGTAGCATTATTCACATCAGCCAATAAGCAGATGCTACATAAATATCCATGGAAAGATGAATAACATAAAATGTCACACACACACACACACACACACACACACACACACACACACACACACAAACACACACACACACACACACACACACGGATAATGTTCAACATCCCTCCCTAAACCAGAATCTTTTCATAAGCTACAACAAAGATGAACCTTGAGAACATTATACTAAGCGAAGTCTATCACAAATGAATATTGAATTATTCCTTTTATATGAGGTATGTCAATTAGTCAAATTCAGAAATGGTAGTTACTAGGTACCAATTCAGTGGGTTTAGTGTTAGTTTTAGAAGATGAAAAAGTTCTAGAGATCTGGTATACCAGGCATATGTAACTTTTTGTTTCTTTTCCTGTTGGGTCCTCTTTTCTTTTTTTTTTTTTTTTTTTTTTTTTTTTTTTTTTTTTTTTTTTGGTCCAGGCTAGTCTTGAGCTCACTACATAGCTCAGACCAGCCTCAAACTCATAGCAATCCTCCAGCCTCAGCCCTCCCGAATGCTGGGATTAAAGGCAACAAGGCATACACAGTTAACACTACTGTAGGGGCTGGGGGAATGGCTCAGCGGTTAAAGCGCTTGCCTAGCAAGTGCTAAGTACCCTAGCTCGATTCCCCAGCACCACATAAGCTGGGTGTGGTGGCGCATGCCTGTAATCCCAGCACTTGAGAGGCTGAGACAGGAGGATTGCCATGAGTCCAAGGGCAGCCTGGGCTCCGAAGTGAGTTCTGGACCACCCTGGACCACCGAGTGAGACCCCATCTCAAAAAAAAAAAAAATTCTTAAAGTTAACACTACTGTACAGTAAAGTTAAAATTATGATCATGAATTTTATGTTTTTATCACAAACAAAAACAGCAATGAATGTTCCAGAAAGTGTTTCAACATACACTTAAGGCTTTAAACATTCACATCTTAAACATGTCTCAGGAAATGCATCTTAACAACATGTTCTCGTAAGACATATTTACAATAGTTAAAATGACAAATTCAATCCACAGTCCTGCAGAGAAATATTTAAATGAACACTCAAATGGGGGAAGGGTGAAATCATCAAAAAATTATAGTTTAGCAAAGTATTTTTTAATGATATGGTAAAATTTTTACCTAATAGCATTAGTCTCCTTTTCCTTGCTGGGACAAAACACACAAGCTAATAAAGAAGAAAACCTTTATTTTGACTCATAGTTTCTGAGGCTGCAGCCTAAGGTCAGCCAGCTCACTGCTTTTAGGCCTAAGGTGCTGCAGAAAAACATCACACTAATAGGGCATGGTGGAAGAAAGCAGTTCACCTCATGGAAAGCAGAGAGTGAGAGTCTGTACAGAGAAAGGGCTGGGGACCCCACAGAACCCCCCAACCACATGCCCCCAGGACCCACTCACCCTAACCACGCCTCATCTCTTCCTATCACCTACCAATAAGGACAACATCAAAGTGTATGCTCGTCAATGAATTAATCCACTGGTGAAGTTAGAACCCTCTGATCGAATTTTCTCTAGAAACAAGCACAGACACACCCATAAGTCACTCTATTAATTTCCTAAGCATTTTTCCACCCAGTCAGGTGGACACCCACTAAGATCAACCACCACACTAACAGTACTCAAGACAGAACACAAAACTATACATACCACGTTATCATGACAAACAAACATCGGGGCATTCAGTACAGATACAGACCAATTTCTTAAGGAGAGAATGAGGGCAGGAAAAAAGAAAATATAAGCTCACAGCATACCAGCTGAACTTTCAGTTAGACAAGATGATGGTAATAATCACTGGGAAATAAAATATGGCAAGAATAGTAAGAAAAATCTGACAACATACAGCCTTTTCAGACACTGTTACACTTTATGAAGCTACAATAATTTATATAATTTAGTTGCTGGCAATGAACATATATGTCAAGGTGAAAGAAAAGAACATAAGAATTTAGAATATGACAAGTGGTATTTCAAATCAGTAGAGGAAAAATCCATTAGGCAATAAATGGTGTTGGAGTAGCTAATTCTAAGGTGGAGGCATTAAGAGTTACACTTCACACTTCATATCAGATAAACTCCAGACTGATGAAAGATTTAAATGTAATAAATAAAAACGTAAATTCAAAGTGAGGAAGGCTTTTCTAGGAATAATTCAAAAGCTAGAAGTCATAAATAAAACAAACCACTGATTTATATTTCTTGGAAAATTTCACTACAGGAAA
Source organism: Ctenodactylus gundi (assembly GCA_004027205.1). NCBI lineage: Eukaryota > Metazoa > Chordata > Mammalia > Rodentia > Ctenodactylidae > Ctenodactylus > Ctenodactylus gundi. Next base: position 338,775 of record PVKB01000541.1, on the reverse strand, counting down.
GAAATGACACACTAAGAAAATATACATATTAAAAGTTTTTATCACAGACAACCTAGTAACACACTCCTATACTCCCAGTACTCTGAGAGGCTGAGGCAGGAGGACTGCAAGTTCCAGTCCAGTCCGGGCAATTTAGCAAGACCCTGTCTCAAAATCAAAACTAAAACTAAAGAACAGGCTATGTGAAGGTCCTGGTTTGGACTGCCAGTATCGGGAAAAAGAAAAACACTTTTACAATAGACACAGAGATAGACTTTACAAAACAAGGATGAAAAGAACACACAACAGAAAAACTGGCAAAGGTTATGTCAGACAACCATCTCCACATTAAGAAAAATACACAATCAGCTTTGCACAGTGGCAGTATCATAGCCAATGAGGTTGATCCGAGGCGTGGTTATTGCTAAGTGAAAGAAAATGCACAATGAAACACACACAAGAATCCACTCTTCTCCTTTAAGATAAGTAAAATGAAAAAAGTGCATGAACACCCTTCCCACGCAGGGCAGGCCCACAGGTGCTCACGCATGCCCATGGGGTGTGACCAGCGCTCACACATGCCTGCGGATTGTGACTGGCACCGCTTCCATAAAGCTGAATTTGGCACAATCAAAACTGAACAGTCATGATCTTCTAAGAATTCTTCCTACAGACATACTGGCATACGTACATACACTTGCTGCAGCTTTGTTTTAATAGCAACATGTCAGGATGATGGAGTTCGGGACATGCCACCCCAAAACATCCTGCTCTGGCTTATATAATATTGTAAGCTAAATGAACTTGACACTTTCACCTCCTTTTATTTCTTGAAAGCAAATGAAAGCCCCTAAGATGCTTCCCCTACACCAGGATCCAGAATTCTTACTGGCAAACATGAGAAATCAGTGCTGCAGATCTTGTTGAACATCCATCTTAGCTACTTTTTCACAACTGTCACTCTCTGTTCGCTCTTTTATGTAAGAATTTAGGACTAACCACTTCTTTGGGTCTTAATTCTCTTGTAAGAGACTCCATATACATACAAATCGAATAAAATGCCTATGCTTTTTTTCCTGTTGATCTGTTTTATGTTTAATGCCTAAGTCCAATATGAAACCCTAAAAAAGTAAAAAAAATTCTTCCTCCTTCTGTAAGACCTGTATGTCCATCAAAAAGTTAAATACTACTATAAAACAGTACATCTAAATATTTTACATATATTTATATATTATGTATATATTTCTAGAGAAAGAGAGTGTGTATGTGTTTATGTATAAAGAGTCACTAAAGATGAAGCTACTGTGGGGAAAAAAACAGTAATGAAGAAGGCAGCAGGGAATCTGTCCCGGGAGGATGGGGAAGCAAAACACTGCTGTCCTATGCAGCATGACACTGACTAGTCAGCAAAATGTATACTGCACTCAAATGAAGAGAGCTGTTTCTATTAAACATGTATATGTTTATGATTAAGTATATGTGAATACACCAAAATACACCTACACAAATCTCCGGATGGACAAAGAAGTTAACAACAGCCGCCACACCGTTCCCAAGGGAACCAGCCCTGGAGATGGGAATGAGAGGGAGATTTATGCTTCACAGCCATTCAGCCAGGTTGAATTTTGTATCGTGTGCACAAATTACCTGCTATGAAGAGTCGAAATGAGGTTTAAGTATATTTTTTTAAACACCATGAATTAAGTTGGGCGTGGTGGCCCATGCCTTTAATTCTGTACTGGGAGGCTGAGGCAGGAGGATTGCTCTAAGTTCAAGGGCAGCCTGGGCTACATAGTAAATACAGAACCAGCCTGGACTACAGAGTGAGACCCCGTCTCAAATAAATAGATAACACAGATTTACTTTAAAAGGCAAGGTAAAAAGTGGGTTAGCCAATTACATCATACTGGGATTTGTTTAAGCCAGCAGACATATGAACAAGTACAAACCAACAGGTGAACTGTGATTTATCAGAATAGAATCACAGGGGATTTTATTTTACCTCCATTTTTTCCTCTTAAATTAACTATTCTTGGCCTTTAAAAGTATCTTACATTCTAATATTTTTTAACTTCTACTAAAAATGTAAATCCCTTCATCTCTTTTACCTTTTTAAAATAAAAATGTTAAAAACTGCAACTTCAGCACAGATGGTACACACCCTATTTAAGTAGTATTTGGGGAAGTCTCAGGAGACAGACTGTCCAACAGTCAACAATTAAAGCAGCAATAATTAACCCCAAAAGGAAAATAAAATAAGCTTAGCCTATAACAAATGATTCGGGCACGGAGGTTTAGGGGATTTGGGCGGTCTTTGTTTTGAATTGTGGTGTGCATCTATAGCATCTGAGCTTACTGTGTGAATAAAGTATTCTGTCTGGAGATCTTGCTAAGAGATCACAACCCCTCCTACCACTCAGCTTTTCCCCTAGAGACTAGGCAGGCTGTGGCATAAAAATAAATGCAGGAAATGAAGAGCAGCCAACAAAGGCATCAGCACCACATGGAAATACAGGTTGACCAAAGCAACTGAGAGCCTGGCAGGTCCAACCCAGAGCCTGTGGGCACACGCTCAAAGCTGCCCTCCAGTTTTTCCTCTCTCAGTCTGACACAAGCAACACCCACGTGTGTGTTATTTCTGAGCCATTACTACTGCGGCTCTCTTTCCCTGCTGCTTCCCCCTCCCCAGGTTTTTAGCCCAAGCAACCTTCCTTATTCCTAAAATAATACTTTTTAAAAATTCAAATTAATATAACTCTTAGTGGCTAAAAGACTGCTGCTTCAATAAAATAGTGCTAAGCTAAAGGTTATTACTTACATAAGAGAGTACATGAATATAAATATTTACTCAGCCCCATAAAAGGAGGCAGGTTTTTCACACAACGTATGCTCTAGTTAGCAAGTCATACTGCTCTTTCAAAGTAGGAAATACTACACACATTAGAAGTGTTGTGCTTAGCTTAATGCTCAGAAAATCTTGAGAGGCATTACACGGTTTAAGGTATTTTAAATCAATTAATATTTATTGAACTCTTAATGTAACCAAGTCTACAAGTTCTGGGTACAGGATAAAGTCGAAAAAATGGTGGAATCTTGGCCTCACAGTACAGAGCACTGCAATACGTGCTTGAAAACACAACCCCCCAAAAATTCATTTTTAAACTTTCGAGCTCTGTTAATGCACCAAGAAGGTCGGACTCGTTGGTAAATACAGGACGCGGTATGGTGCCTCCCTCCGGAAAATGGTAAAGAAAATCGAAATCAGCCAGCACGCCAAGTACACCTGCTCCTTTTTTGGCAAGACCAAGATGAAGAGACGGGCTGTAGGGATCTAGCACTGTGGTTCCTGCATGAAGACAGTGGTTGGTGGTCCTTGGACCTACAACACCACTTCTGCTGTCACAGTCAAGTCTGCCATCAGAAGACTGAAGGAACTGAAAGACCAGTAGAAGCTCTGCCATTTGAGACATCTCTCTGGCCTATAATAAATGGCTTAATTTATGTAATAAAAATAAATAAACTTGTAATAAAAGATAGTTTTTGACACCATCACACTTTAAGGCTTAAGGAAATATTTTCAATACATAAATGTACACAAGGTAATAAGAGCTAAGGCATTTAATTTTCAAATAGACTTCGTTGCTTTCTTTAAAGGGACAAATGTAAAAATACCATGCCTATAAACAGCAAAGTTAAATCCCAAGTATTTGTGATTTAGTTTAAATATTTTGCAAAAATTAAAGTTCAAGAGACAATCACAGTTTCCAAACATAAAAAGACATGAGTTTTATAAACCTTAGCTCAGCCGACAGGTTGCTACTGACCACAAGGTTTAAAAGCATAGGCTTGGAAAACCCAGAACACAGACATTCTCTGGAACCGTATGAAGTGACAGCCGGAGCCGGGGGAAGGGACAGGGAGGGGGTGGGAAGGTAAAAGATGGGAAGGGATTGTGAAGTCGATGTGATACACAGATGTACGAAACACCCAAATTCATTGTAAATACTATGTATTACATTTGTATATTAATAAAAGTAGTGGGAAAAATAAAATTAAAAAAGCATAGGCTACCCTTGTGTTCACTTTAAGCCAGAAACGGCGCTACAGTGACTTAAGACATCCATCAGCCCAACCAGTTCAAAGGACTTCCATACAAACTTATACTACAAGCCCAGCACAGCCTTATCAGCAACATTCTCTGCCTAACCACTGAGTTCTGCTTCTTGAGACTACAGAGGAAAAAAGCAACGGGAGAAAACTGGAAGCAACAAATGGCCTGGGAGAGACAGCGCTTTTAGCAGCTGGAACCTGCTCTTGGCCAATTTTCTTTTTTGTCTTCAACATCAACAAATACTGAGCACCAACCAGGTGCCATGGAAATACACAGATGGAATGGCAGAGGGCAGACAGAAGTAGACTTGCAAGGAAAAGTCACATGTTGTGGGCACAGCAAGGACACTCTTTCACCAGTCCTCTCCACTCCATTTTTAGGCAGTGCATTTTCCTGGCCCTCCAGATGAACAATTATAAAGAAGGACTGCCAGGCTTGGTGGCACTTTGGGAGGCTGAGGCAGAAGGAGCACAAATTCAAAACCCCGGCCTGGTACCTTAGCAAGGCCCTGTCTCAAAATCAAAAAAAAAAAAAAAAAAAAAAAAAAAAAAAAAAAAAAAAAAAAAAAAAAAAAAAAAAAAAAAAAAAAAAAAAAAAAAAAAAAAAAAAAAAAAAAAAAAAAAAAAAAAAAAAAAAAAAAAAAAAAAAAAAAAAAAAAAAAAAAAAAAAAAAAAAAAAAAAAAAAAAAGGGTCAAAAGGGGATGTAGCTCAATGTGGAGGGGGAAAAAAAAAGAAGCAAACTAATGACTATCATGACCAAAGAAAATACCGTAAAGTTACAGAAAAAGACTTACCTTACAAGCCAAAGAATGAATAAAAACGTCTTAAAATCAGGTACTTTAAGGACTGGGAATGTAGCTCAATGAATGGTACAGTGCTTGCCTAGCCTACAGGAGTCCCCAGTTTAACCACAGCACCAAAGGGGTAAAAAAAAAAAAGTATCAGACATACTTAAACACACACACACACAACAACCACCTAGTCCTATAAAATCACACAAAGTATGTTGGCAACTTGGAATGACACAGCGGAAATGATGACTATGATTGTTACCACCCAAGCAAGAACACACAATCTATTAAAACTGGTCACTCCACTTACCTGAGTCAAACTGCTATTTAATCTACTTTGGCAAATACCGAGCACAGATATTTTTTTAAATATTACTATGTAATATTACTATGTTAATATGACAATGAAAAAACAGATCAGTATATAAATGCACAGGTAACTTTGCCTGCCCAATAATGCTAACTTGCATGGTGGCCCCAGGGCCTTCCAACAACACATGCAAGACCTGAGAGGGGCTTTCTAACTCACTTCAGGGACTACTTCGGGCAAGTCACCATGTTAGTCAACCGACTGCATGTGATCAAAGATGGAATACGTATATCTAATCTCAAGAAACTGCAAATCTTTATAATAGCAAGTGTGCATATGTACACAGATAGGATGAAAATACATATGCACAAAACATACATCGTATTTAAAGTTTACAAGCACTCACATGGTAAGTGTGAAATATACTTGTGAGGTAAGAAAAGAGAAAGAGCTTCACGATTCCAAAGAGAAAGAGCTTCACGATTTACAAGTTACCGAACAGTATAAGCAGTTTAAGTGGAATAGTGTTTAATTCACACAGGAACTCCCACATGAAGGAAGATATTGGAGTGAAGTAAGCAAAAACAAGTGAAAGCGGAGTTGGCAGGCCTGGAAGGAGGGGTAATTCTCCCCACCTCCCAAATGCCACCCTTTATCTTTCATCAGCATTTATTTATCTTTTTAAAAGCTCACCTCGCATATCTGTGTTGCAGTCAATGGATCAGTACCAGCATAGATCACTAGATGGAAGCAGTATTGATTGTAAATCGAAAAACCGTGCCTCCTATCGCTACGCTTCCAACAGTGGTTCTAACCGGGGCAATTTCACTTGAGTTACTGTCTTAAGAAACAAAGGTAAGGTGTTTAAATCAAGGGTTTTGTGTTGTGGGCTTTCATTTTGATGGGTAAAAGAAAAAACCGTCCGACGACGAGAAGTTCCCTTCCCCCAGTTAAACCCATAGTCAGCACTCCGCAATTTAAGGACACCTGACGGTATGAACTAGCAATGTCCAACACCACGCCGCGGGATGGGCACCACCGCGTTCCGAGCCCAGCGGCACACGAGCGAGCAGGGAGTCCGAAGCGTTCCCACGCCGAGGGGCACGACACCGGCGGTCTGCGGCTCCCGGTTCCACCATCTGCCAGCGCCCGCTGGAGCGCCCTCCCGGCGGCGCGGTCCCGGCGGCGGCGCCCCGGCCTCCCCCCCTCCCCCCCTCCCCGCTCCCCGCCGCGGCTCCCCGCGCACGCCCGGGCCTCCTCCCGCCGCCGGGCCGCCCGAGTCCCAGCGCCGAGGCCCCGCTCCGGCGCCCGCTCGCGGGGGTCGCGCCCTCACCTCGCTCGCCGCGGTCCATGTCTCCGCCCGCGCCGCGCGTGCTCCACCGCCTGCCGCCCGCCGGGTCCGCGCGCCCAGAGCTCCGCCCCGCCCGCCGCGGCCCCGCGAAGGCGCCGCCCCCAGGGCGTCGGGCGCGCCGGCCCCGCCCCAGGAGCGCTCGCCCGCCCACCTGACCTGTGCGCTCCGCCACGTCGGCGCGGCGGCGCGGGCGGGGTCCCGGCGGGAACCGGCGGAGCAGCGCCGCCGGGGCGAGTCGGCCATGGCGGCCGCGTGGCCACGGCCTGCGGGCGGGAGGCAGGGATGGCGACCGCGGTCCGCTTCGAGTATTTATGAAATCAAAAGTTTTCTCGGGGTTGTGAGTCTCCGCCCCTGCGAGCACCTGCTGTCCTCTACCGATGCGTGCGTAGTAGGTTGCAGGGCTGCTGGGAAATGCCAGCGCATCCTTTTTCTCCTTCCAGTCTTCATTCTCAGGACCCTATGTGAGCGTCACTCACTAAGTCAAAAGCCAGCAGAGGCGAAAATTACGAAGACGCTTGAAAAATAATATCGTCCTGTCTTTCCATAGAAAGTGTGGATTTATATGACAAATTCGATTTCTGTGGAATAAGAGCGTGACTGTGGTGAGTGCAGAGCTGAGGACAACACTCTGAAGTGAATTTAATCAAATGAAATGAATTAATCAATACGTAGGAAATGCCATTAGGAATCTTTGGGAAATGTGTTTGAGGCTTCATGGACACTAATCAAAAGACCGTTTGAATTCCCTGTAAAAATACTTTAATTGTTCGCTTTTTTAAAGACGCTTTACAGATGCTGTCCTCCATGAAGTCATTTTGATTATGAGTCTGAAGGTGGCACCTTAAATTCGTTTGCTATCTGAGATTGCAAGGGGGCAGGACTTCTTTCTGTGCTACACTTAGAGACTCTGGCGTGGCCCTTGGCCTCTGATCTCTGTGCAACACTCTATGAAAGAAAGGCTCGTACTGTGTTTTCAAATTATTTGTAGCTGCCCGAAGGGACTGCATGCTTTCTACCCCTTTGCTGTTGAATTGCGCGTAGCGCTCTTTCCACAAGCACCTGCTGTGTCTTCCGTGAAGTTTACTCCCTTTCCTATTGGATAACTTCATGACGCATTCTCTAGCTGCCCTTCTCGTGTGGGGCTCTCCCCTGTCAGTCACGCCTGAGCTCAGCCAGCTGCACACGTATCTGTTTCACCGTCCAACCAACTGACAAGCTCCAGGAGGGCAGCAGCATTTTGATCATCTTTTCATCCCTTTCATGTCGTTACGTCATCGTTTGAAGGTCTGAGGTCTTTGAGAGGCTTGTGTGTTAAAGGTTTGGTCCCCTTGTGTTAAAGGGTGGTGGCTGTTGGCAGGTTGCGGGGCCTTTGAGTGACAGGGCGTGGTGGAAGGTCTTTATATCATGGGGGTCCTAGGGGATAGTGGAACCCCAGCCCTGTGTTCCCCAGATGGACATGATCTGTGGTTTTCCTTAATCACACACTTCTCCCATGATGCTCCACATCACCAGGTCCAAAACAACAGGGCAAATTGATCAGGGCCCGGAAACTCTAAATCTTGAGCCAAAATAAAAATTAAATCTTTTTTCTTCACAAGTTTATTATCTCAGGTAGTTTGGTTAAAGTGACAGCAAACTGACACACATAAACTTAATAACTATGCTAATTCAGCTTTCAAGTTTAAATTTTTGAATGAGGTATACTGTATCTGCTAACAACACAATTTGTAACAAAGTGTGATGGCATATTTTTTGAAAATACATTTAGGCCCAGTGTGATGGCACACATCTGTAATCTCAGCACTTGAAAGGCAGAGGCAGGAAGATGGGCATGAATTTGAGACCAGCCTAGGCTACATAGTTAATTCAAAGCCAGCCTGAGCCATAAAGCAAGACTCTCATTTTTTTTTTTTAAGTTGGGTGAGGAATGAAGGATAATGTGATGAATTTTGACTAGCTGAAGTTTGTATCCTATAAACATCTGAGAAAAAATTCTCAAACTATAGACTGATCTGTGGATAAATAAGTAGGCCTTGCAAATGACTGTTCACTAGAAATATTCATTCTATTCTTTTCAGCAGTGCCAGTGCTGGGGTTTGAACCCAAGTCTTTCCACATGCTAGGTGGGTACTGCACAACTGAGCTATATCCCCTATACTATTCTGGTCTATATAGTGATAAAGTTAACTTATGTGTATGTTCAAAGGGGGGAAATGCCTTCTTTCTTGAGGAGTTTATATACTTGTTCTCCTGTGACTGCTTTTCTCATTTTCCTTCTAAAGTGAACCCAAATAGTTTTTGAGAAAGCAATGTGCCCTACGGAAACACTGCCCCCTTCAGACTCCCTTGCCACTAGGGGTAGATCTCTAACTCATTAATGACCGATAACATGGGAACAAAGTTTGCTAGTTGAGATCCCCAAGAAACCATTTAAAAAAGAAGACAGATGTGATGACATTATTTTCCCCCTCATCGTTCCTGGCTAGAGGGACAGCTACCACCCTGCAAATAGAAAGCAAGCCACAAGCCAAGGATGCAAGGTGGGGGACAGGCAGAAACCTGGGTAGTTGGTGACACCACAGACTTGTTTCTTTTATGAGAGAAATGATGCCTTTTATTTATTATTTTTAAATGGATCTTGAACTGTAGTCAAGGCTGGTCCTGAATTCCATGTGTAGCTCAAGCTGCCCTGAAATTCATGGCAATCCTCCCTCTCTAGTCCTGTGATTACCACCATGCCTGGCTTTTGTGATGCTGGGGAATTGAACCCAGAGCCTTGAACTTGCTTGGCAGGTGCTCTAACCACGGAATGACACCCCCAACATCTCGTGTTTGATAATAATCAGGTTCCTCCTACATGGAGCAGAATGCAACCCTGATTGATAAAGCAGGCCATTTTTTAAATCTCCTGGCATGTACTCATGCAGATGACTTCATGCAACCCTGCATCTTAGGCAAATTATAAATTAATTTCTCTATGAGGTTAAATAAGTTCTTTTTATACTATGAGCAACTTGGTATGTATTTCCACAAAAGCCTGGTTTTCTTTTTTTGCCCACCTTCTACTTAATTTTTCCCCTAACAGTCTACACTTATAACTCTACTGTGTTACATCTGAAATTAACCGAGCTTATATATTAGCCCTTGAAGGAATCTCTGGAGAATCTCAGTTAGCACTTAAACCGAGGACCTGGTTGCACTCAGCTGAACCACACTTAAAAGGCTCAGAACAAGAGAAAGACCCTAGACTTACTGTGGTGTTGTTACTGTTCTTAATGGTAACATCGATTTTTCTTTTACAAAATACTCATCCATTAGTGAAATTTCTACAGTAATTTCTACATAGTAAACAACAGATATCTCTGACAGCAGATGATTTGAAGTAAGTGAAAACCTTAGAGAGAATGGATAGAGATAAAAGTTTTAGGCTGGGCTATCGTTCAGTGATTAAGCACATGGTTAGGCCCTGGGTTCAATCCCTGGCACCATCAACAGTAAATAAATAAATGTCATATTAAATGGGAAGCTCTATACTCTGCCCTCCTCATACATGCCTCCCCAGGCGGGTAGTCATCCGAAATTACACAACACATGCAGACTTGGGACCCCTCTCTAGGTCCGCTCCCCACGGGTGGGGCAGAGGCGCAGGCCAAGGCCCTGGCTTGCTCTGCCAGCTCTGTTCTTTCCCTTCAGCTCTGTTCTGCTTGGGCAGAGGCCTAGCCCACTCCTGCCACTGGGGTGGCTTGGTGACATAGCTCATCTCCATCCACCCTTTCCTGTCAATTGCCCCTTGGCCACACCTCCAACCTAGGGTGCCCCCCAAAAGGATTGTCTTAGGAGAACGGTGAAGGGCCCTGACCAAAAAATGCAGGCCAGTTTCAGCAGAAGTCTTCAGAGTAAGAGGAAAGCTGTGCATGGCCTGTGTCGCAGGTGCAGGTATCCATGGGGATGCTTTCTTGGCGCCAGGACTCCCCTCCCTAAGAAGAGGCTCTGACGGGCAGGTTTTCAAGGCCAGAGCCCATAACCTGGATCTAGGGTTACCAGGGGAAAAAAATGAAGAATGCCCAGTCCGGTCTGAATTTCAGATAAATTACAAATGATTTTTTAGTTGAAGTATATCCCCTATAGAGGCTGGGAGTGTCAAGTAGTGAGAGCACTTGCCTAGCATGAGCAAGGCCCTAGGTTCAATTCCCCAACACCATATAAAAACTAGCTGGGCTTGGTGGTGCACACCTCTAATCCCAGCACTGAAGAGGGTAAGGTAGGGTATTGCCTTGAATTTGCAAATTTGCACCCAGTCTGGACTACTGAAGGAGGAGACCCTGTTAAAAAAAAAAAAAAATTCAGTGTAGTATTTCCAACAAACCTGTACACGAAAAGAAAGTTAATTATCCAAAATTATCTGGCATTCTATATTTTTATTCAGTAATTCTGAAAATCCTATTTGTGTATAAGGACAGATCTAACTCACTAATTAGTCAAACTAAAAGTATATTACACCTCAATTTTGGAAATTATCCTCCAGGAGAAAGGCAGATCCTTTGAACTCTGAAAACAAACAAACGTCTAGGCCTGCACCTATAATCCCAGCACTCTGGAAGGCTATGGCAGGAGGATTGCAAGTTTGAGCCCAGCCTGGGTAACTTACTGACTTAGTGAGACTAGCTCAGAATCAAACATAAAAATGGGAACATAGTTCAGTGGGAAAGCCTTGGGCTTGATTTCTAGTACAACCCTACTTACCATCCCCCCCAAAAAATTTAACAAGGGGGTGAGAATTAGGAAGTATAAAAATATCAAAACAAATTTAGAAAAATTAATTTAATGTCAGATAAGTAACATTTATTTAATTTCTTAAACTATTATGGTCATCTTTTTTATTCTCTTAGCTATATAAAGGACTAGCTATGAAGATAAATAACCAATTTTAGAATGTGTAGAAATGGATATTGGCAGGAAAGTGTACTTAACACTAATGGAAGTTGGACGTGTAAATACCTAAATATTAACAGGAAACCATCTTATGTTATTGATTTTGCCTATATTTAGAAAAGCCATAGACCACTTAATCTTTCTTGCATATTTGGAAGCTACTCTCAGTGCTGTGAATTTATCAAATTACATTTTGAGAGATGAGTGAGGAGAGGAACACGAGGAGTGAGGAGAGGGGGAGAGGTGGCCCGTTCCTCCTGGAGTATCCACCGTCATGTGAATTGTTTTCATTTTTCTGTCCAACCTCAGGGTGACTCATGGGTATAAGCAGCTTTGGTTTTAGGTAAAACCTAAAATTAAGTGATCAGCATTATTTTTAAAGTTTTAAACTGGTGTTTGACTCACTGAGTCACCAATAAAGGATGGCTAGTTTTCCAGAGCTCCAGAGTGCTTGCAGAAATGGTGTAGGCTGCAACGAAAGGTTCCCAGAGCACAGCTGAGGGGCCCATGCTCTGCCACTCACTGACAGTAAAATCTAACACTGCAAAGCCAGATACAACTCAGAGGCCTAGAGTGGATTTAGCTGAATCACCACTTAAAAGTTGTCATCACTTACACCAACACAGCCCTGGGCTTCTCACCTAGGCTTCCCTGGCTCACTCTTCGCAGCTCTAAAATGTAGACTCATACTTCATCACAAAGATGGTGTATGGCACATACGCATTCATTTACAAAAAAAATCTTATTGAAATATACATAGGACTATAAAATTTACCCTTTCGAAGTTTCCAATTCAGTGTCTTCAGTGTCTTCAGTGTATTCACAGCATACATTTAGTTTTCCTCTTTTCCAGTGCTACAAGGGACAAACCTGCAAGAACAAAGAGAATGTGAGAGGCTACATAACAGTAACTGGTCTTGCAGATCTGCGAAGGACACACACTAAGCTTGCAATGGAGAAAGCCAGGAAGAACCTAACTTACGGGACAGGATTTCCAAAACAGCCCAAGTTTTGGCATCATGCATCTGTGGATTCAGGAGGAACGTGAGTGTCAGAGCAAGAGGAGGATTAAATGTCTTCAAGGAAGAAGTCATGCCCAAATGCAGGCCCCCTCCTCTGCAAAGGAGAAGAGTGAGGTGATTTTTTCCAGAGAAGGAAATTGGATGGTCTCTTGACTAGAGGACGGTAGGTACATTTGAGGGTAAAGATTTTCACCTACAAGCAGGGAAATCTATTAGCAATACATATTATGAATAGTGATATCCCCAGCTTCTTCCTCCTTGAGTTCCAGTCAAATAGCAAGCCCTATATCCTAAAAGCCGTTGATAGGTCCACCTCTCAAGGATGTGCCAACCCAAATCCCTCACTTCATCCTCACACCCGTGGTCCCCAGTCTTGCCCAGGTACCCAGAGGGACCAAACAGCTGTTCAATGCCCATAGCATACAGCCATGTACAGACCAAGAATGCCAGAATGAAAGATAAAAACCAAAGTAATTTCAAGCAAAAAGGTAATTTACAGAAAGTAAACTATACAAGGAGGGAAAAATAAATTATAGTTATTACATCAGAGAGATAAGATGTCGCTGACTGGGGGTGTAGCTCAGAGGTCCGGCATGTACTCAGCATACCCAAGGCCCTGGTTCCGTCCCTAGCACAAAACAAACAAAAATATTCCAAACATGAAACAAAAACAGTTTCCTATTTTTGCTAAAAAAAAAATAAAGAGAGAGAGAGAGAGAGAGAGAGAGAGAGAGAGAACAAGGCTGGAGGCGAAGCTCAATGGTTAAAGTACTGGCCTAGCAAGGGGAAGGCCCTGGGTTTGATTCCCCAGAGTGACATAAACCCAGCATCATGACACATGCCTGTAATTTTAGCACTCGAGAGACTGAGGCAGGAGGATTGCTGTGAATTTGTGGCCAGCCTGGGCTCCATAGTGAATTCAGGACCAGCCTGGACTGCAGAGCAAGACCTTGTCTCAAAAATAAGTTGGGGGGGTGGGGGGGTGGGGCAAGGAGGGGAGAGAACATTCAGGGAACAAAATGTTACTAGGAATTTTATTATAGTAGACATTAAAATTCCTCTGTTAAATGGAGTAAGGCTGTTCAGAGATGTCTGTGGCCTAATCAGGGCCTGTAGTATTTAAAAGGATATCACAAGCATGATTAAGTTTACAGATCTTAAGATGGGGAAATTATCCTGGACTAGTGGGCAAGCCCAAGCTACTTTTTAAAAGCTGAGAATCTTCTGATTGAAGAGTGAGATTTGTTACAAAGAAAAAGAGGCAGGAGATATGAGAAAGCATGAGAGAGATGTGACCTACTGACCTGCTGTTGCTGGTTTAAAGAGGGAGGAGAGGGCCTGAATCCAAGGGAGGTGGGTGGTATCTAGAAGCTGAAGGAGCCCTTTGCTGACAGCCATCCACAAAGGAGGAATGTCAACCCTAGTCACAAGAAAACAGGTTCTGCCAATATCCTACATAAGGGAGAAAGAAATGTTACTTAGGAATCTCCAGAAAGAGCACAGGCCTCTAGACACCGTATCAGTCCTGTGAAACCCATGATACATTTCTGAGCCTCAGAGCTATAAGGTGATATGTTTGGGATACTTCAGCCCATTGCATGGGCAATTTCAAATATAAAACTAGTAAGTTTTCTAAATAAAAGACAAAAAAGGGTCTAGAAAATTAAGGAGATATTGAAAAATAGAAGACTGGAATAGAGGTTCAACATAAACAAGCAAACAAATAAATACTCCAGGGAGATGGAAGAGATAGAAGAAAATCATCAGTGAAATGATTCAGAAACATATCCTAAATTGATGGACATGATTTCCAGATTGAAAGGGCTCAATGAGGGAACAAATTAAGGCACATAGTTATAAAATTCAGAATGCTGGAGACAAAGATCCTACAAGTCCAGAGATGGGGGAAGGGGTCATATGGAAAGTAAATGAAAGTTCAACAATATTGCACTTTTAAACAAGATAAAAAGCAACAGGACATTACCCTTAGTATACTAAAGACCAATGACTTCTGCCTTACTTCTTTTCTTCCTCCTTGTATTTAAGGGACTGAGTGGGAGGCAGGTGGGAAAGTTAAAGGTGAGTGATAAAAATGAACAAAAAGGGAAAAGCTTCATAACTCATAGTAGGAAATTGATTATAGTCTAAGACTGGAAGAAACATCAATATATATAAATTATGTAAAAGTAAAATGGTGCTCAGCACAACAAAGGGAAAAACAGAGTTAACAGGCAGCATACAAGATGAGAGAAAATATTTGCAAACTAAGAGATTACTATCCAGACATAGGGAACTCAACAGCAACAATAAATAATAAATGATCAGAGTTTTTAAAGAACATGGGATCCAAATGGATATTTCTCAAACAAAAATATATACATAGTTAACAAGTGCATGAAAGAATACTTAATATCCCTAATCAGAGAAACGCAAATCAAAGCCACAATAATTTCCATGTCACCCCAGTGAGAAGAGCAGCTACTAAATATATGAAACAAGTATACAAATAACAAATTTGGCATATATGTGAAGAAGGGGGAGCCCTACATTGTGGCTGGAAATTTAAATTAGCATAGCCATTATGGAAAACAGTATGGAAAGTCTTCAAAAACCTAGAAATTGACCTGTCATATGATCTAGCAATTCCACTACTGGGCGTATATATCCAAGGGAAAGAAACCAGCATGCTGGAGATAGCTGTTACTCGCAGCATGACTGCAGCGCTACTCACAATAGCAAATATAGAATCAACCTATTACAGGTGTCCACAGATGAATGAGTAAAAAATGTGGAGTATAATTTGGCCATAAAATAGTGAAACCCTGTAATTTGTAGCAATGTGGACAGAACTTGAGGATGTTGAATGTCATTAAGTCAGGAACTGAAAGGCAAATACTGCCTGTTCTCACTCGTGTGTGGAAGCCAGAATAGTCAATTTCATGACTGGGGAGAGGAAAGTAGTGATTCTCAGAGGCTAGGAAGCTAGTAGGGGGAAGAGAGATTGGCGGATGTGTGCAAATAACCAGGAGGAATAATTCCTAATGTTTTATAGTAGGGTGACTGTAGTTGACAAAGATTAGCTGTACATTTCTAATAGCTAAAAGAGAGGATTTTTGAATGTTTTCAGCACAAATACGGGATGAATGGATGAGGCAATTGACTCATCCCTGGTCATTATCTGTTGTTTACAAATATTGAAGCGAAATATAAATAGCATGCCCTTCTTGATAGTAGGATCATATCATTTTGCTATCTTAATTTAGTTTTATTTTTGGTATTTTAAAGACACTAACTTATAAAAACTATTTTATCTAAGGTAAAATAAATCTAAGAAATCGAAGAGTAAAACACTTGTGAACTTTTTATTCTACAAGTCTCTTAGAACCTCCGTTCTTAGAAATGCTAACCTATAACCATCTACCTTTCTAGAATTTTTGTTTACTTTCTTTTCCCTTTTGCCATAACTGTTTTGCGCAGTGCCAAGTGCTAGAATTACCTGAAATTTCTGTCTGCTCTCCTTTTCACAAATTCAAACTCTTGCAATGCAGAATAAGTACTAAATCATTACATCAAGAGTGATCAATTAATTGCTGGGTCAAGCAGCTCAGGCCTGTAATCCTAGCATTGTAAGGCACCTGAGATGGAAGGGTCAAAGTCCAAACCCAGTCTGGACAACTTAGTCACTTTGTGAGAACCTATTTCTAAATCGAAAAACTTAAGCGGGTGGGGGGGGGGGGGGGCTAGAAGAATAGCATAGGGCTAAGAGTGCTTGCCCAGGAAGCACAAGGCCCTGGGTTTAATTCCTCAGCACCACATAAACTGGAGGTAGTGGTACATGTCTGTAATCCCAGCATTTGGTAGGCTGAGGCAGGAGGACTGCTGTAAATTCACGGTAACTTGGGCTCCATAGTGTTTCAGGACCATCCTGGCCTACAGAGTGAGACCCTGAAACAAAACAAAACAAAACAAAAATTAAAAAATGGGCTGGGGATAGAGCTGAGTGTACAGACCTTGGATCAATCTCTCCTCAGTCTCTTGCTCTCTCTCTCTCTCTCTCTCTCTCTCTCTCTCTCTCTCTTTCTCGATAGAAAGAGGATAATCTACATTGTTTAATGAGTACAGAGGTTCAGTGGAGAAGATGAATGAGTTCTGAAAAGGACTGTACTAATACTTCTATACAAAATGTATGAACTTAATGCCAGTGAATTGTATACTTAAGATGGTTAAGTGATAATTTTTTATCTGATGTTTATTTTTACCACCATAAAAAGTTTTACAGTATTTTCCCTTTGTTCAGTCCTAATTAATCATTATAACCAGCCAGGTATGATAGCATACACCTGCAATCCCAGCACTTTGAGAGACTAAGGCAGGAAGATCACGAATTTGAGCCCTACCTGGGCAACACAGCAACTTAGCAAGGCCCTATCTCAAAATCAAAAATAAAAAAGAGGGCTGGGGATGTCACTCAGTGTGAAGGTCCTTGGTTCAATCTTCAGCACCAAAATAATAATAATAAAATCTTTTTATAAAGCAATTTAAAACAGCTAGGGATGTAGTTCAATGCAAGAGCCCTAGGGAGTTCAATCCCCAGTACCAAGAGAGAGAGAGGAAAAAAAGAATATTTGATGCCAGGCATGGGATACATGGCTATAGTTTCAGGACTCACTCAGTACTCAGGAAGCAGAAGGACTATGAGTTAGAGCCAGCCTGAGCTTCATAGCTATGCTGGACTACACAGAGCAACCCAGTCAGAAACAAAACGAAACAAAAAAACAAAGGGTCTTAGGTTGCTATGTTGCCCCAGCTGGGCTAGAATTTGAGATCCTGCAGACTTTTAGAACTCTGAGAAACTGAGGCAGGAGGGGTACAAATTAGAGTCCAGCCTGAGAAACTTAGCAATTTTGTCTCAAAATTAAAACATGAAGAATTGGCTGGGGGCATACTTCAGTGTGAAGGCCCTGAGCTCAATCCTCAATACTACCCACCCCCCCTCACACACACACACACTGTACACAGAAGAGTATAGAGAAATTTGAAGGGTAATGAGAAAGGTAAAGACTATGTTGCCACCACGCAAAATATTTGGTCATTGTAATGGCCAGATTTCCTGGAAAACAACTTGCACAATGAAGATTTGTGCATAAGGGCTACTGGTACACGCTGTGGGGGTCAAGCCTGGGAGGAAGAGAAGCTGGATCAGAAGGGTCAGGCAGAGGGAGGAGTGAGCTGTGATGTAGTCACCTTATGCCTTTCCTCCAGGAACTGGGGACCTGGGACGTCCCTTTAGAGTTGTCCCAAATTGAAGTGAGAGGTTTTTCTGTTCTCCTCCCATACCAACCCCTCCTAGGAAGTGGGCCACCCTCAGGATCTTGGGCAAGGTGGATTTCTGTGGTTGAGCTTATTTCATAAAGAGGAACTTTGCTGAGAGCCATCAGCTGCTAACACTCCTAATCCTGAAGGGAGGACCCTGGTGGCACCTGTGACTCCAATCCTCTATGATCATGTATTTTATAACCTCTTTGTTTTTCTACCTAGGTTATATTATTCATACAGGGACTGGAGGAATGACACAGCAGTTAAAATGCTTACCTTGCAAGCACAAGGCTCTGAGTTTGATTCCCCAGCACCACGTAAGCTTGGTGTGGTAATGCATGCCTGTAATCCCAGCACTTGGGAGGCTGAGGCAGGAAGATTGCCATGAGTCCAAAGCCAGCCTGGGCTCCACCGTGAGTTCAGGACAGCCCGGGTTAAAGAGTGAGACCATGTCTCAAAAGAATAAACAAATAAAATATTTATATTAATTAGAATAGAACCAAAAAGTGTTAAGGAAATAAAACTTGTTCCTACCTTGCAAAGAAATTAGAGTTTAAAAATATGAAGCAGGGGCTGGAGATTAGCTCAGTGGTAGAGTGTGTTAATATCATGCATAGAGTGAGGCCCTAGGTTCCATCTCTAAGTTCCATCTCTTTCTCCCCCTTGCGGGGAGAAGAAGGAGAAACAGAGGGGAGAATACAAAGAGGAGTGTTCCTTTACCCAGATGTGAGGCATTAGACCTAGAACCTTCCTTAGAGGGCCGGAAGCATATACCTATGACTTTGGTAATGATCATCAAACTCTTTTCAAAGAAGCCCCCAAGGAGGCTTCGCTGATGGAATATTTTAAGCCCAATAATCTCAAGATCTCTTTCTAAAAAGAAGAGGAAAACCTAAGCCATTTTGTTGACTTTACCCTAAAGCCCAAAACCCACATGAGGGCAAGTGTCCATCCTCCCTACACATAGTAAAGTTAAAGTGATGGCTCCTTACAGTGATTCTTTCTTGTCCCCATGTGTATTTTGTCTTGCTTTTCCCCCAAAGAAAACATCAAGAAAGCACAAGGCTTTGACTCCATGCAGGTGTGAGGCTGGCTTCCTGAGAGCTACTCCTGACACAGGAAGGGAAGATTCTCTCTTCTGTCACTACCAATAAACCACCTGAGGTCTCCTCAACACTAAGGGGGCTTACAGAATCCCACTCATGGATCTATAGATGTACTCGCTGGAAAATATTCCCTGTGGTTCTCAATGTTTTCTTGGAGGTTTTTAATCCTAAACTAAAATATTGAATTCTTTCCTCCAATTCACACTTCATTATATTCAATACCAGAATTTTAATGAAGCCAGAGATCAATGTGAAAATATATGCTAATACTCTGACTCTCTCTACAACCTTGAACTGACAACATGATCTCCTGCAAATGAGGTCCCTGAGACATAGAGATTGTAAGAAACTTACTGGAAAATCACACATCACCTAAATGGCAGAACATTAACTCACCAGAGAACACCCCTTTGACATTTAGAGCTCTTCTCACTACACCATGCCCAAACTGCTGGAG
Source organism: Ctenodactylus gundi (assembly GCA_004027205.1). Classification (NCBI taxonomy): domain Eukaryota; kingdom Metazoa; phylum Chordata; class Mammalia; order Rodentia; family Ctenodactylidae; genus Ctenodactylus; species Ctenodactylus gundi. The sequence continues at coordinate 319,400 of PVKB01000541.1, read as the reverse complement.
CTAACGCATTGTCACAGCTCAAACTAGGAAAACAACAAACCTCCACCAGTGAGCTTTTCCTATTTAATCCAGCAGCCTGGTGTTCATGCCATTGAACAAACCTAGAATTAAGAGGAAAAAAATCGTACAACTGTTGGGGCTGGAAAGTACTACAAGTAAACATCTGCCTTGGTCTTCTGCCTTCAGGGATATACCCTTATGTTTAAGTCCATCTTACTGGAATAGTTCTAAGTCCCTATGAGAATCATCACTAAGTGCTCAGGGCTTATAGGTTTAATGAAGGGACAACCAGAATTCAAGTTTCCTGTATTCTCTGAAGTGAACTAGACTTGTAGAATAGGCAACAGCCAGACCTTTCTAAAGGGACTTTGCCAATATTGTAAGCATCCCAGTAAAGCACATCCTCCCAATAGGTGGAAGGGACATCTTTCTGCACAATATAGTTTAAGAGACATCAGATAACTTACTGCAAGTTGACTACACAAATGAGCATTAACCAGATCACATAAGACAATAGAACTCTAGCCCACAACCTACAGCTAACCATCTAGGATCCCGAACCATAACTCCTGTAGCAATCAGCCCAGAAAGGTGAGGATTTGGTTGTTACCTACCACATGTCCCTTGTACTTTCAGAAGTGAGCTAGTCAGAATCAACCAGTGATGGCCAAATCTGCTCTGCAAACCAATCACATAAGGCACCACTGCTAGCTGGACTGCCTCTAACTTCTCTATGCCAACAACTCCTCCTAATGTATACCCAAAGTCCTCCCACCCCATTTTTGTTCCTATGTAAATCTTCCTAGTTCCCTGCTTGCCTTTGAGTCTCTGCCAACACAAATGAGAGTGATTCACTTCCTAGCTAGAGCAGGCTCCCAATAAATAGCTTGTTTGTTTTCATTTGAGTGATCTTTGTTTGTTTGCCTAATTTTCCTAGGAGCTCCGCAGTATGTCCTCTACCTTGCCTGTTGCTGCAGACCTCGGCATCCAAGTGCAGCTCCACGAAGATCTCTTGGGTCTTGCTGCTGTGGCTTTTGAGCTCATGATGACATGGTAAGTCAATACCAGGTTTAAACTCTGCCCCCTTTACGTTGGCTAGTGCTGCTTGATGCCTATGTTATCTATTGGTTCCTATGTGTTTGGCATCCTTTGTAGAACAGGCCCTCGTTTTTTAAAATCAGTTTTGCTTTTTTGTGCTTTTAGTTTGTGTTACACTGTCCAAAAGTATCACTTGCTATAAAAGGAAAGAAAAGAGAATAAAGGCAGAGGCCCCTACAGCCTACTTGTTTCATGTTAAACTTATCTATGTGGTGGTGTCAAATATTGAAGCATCTTTCATAAATGAATAAAGGAGAGATATAAAATACTGTTGTTTGCTTGAGGAATGCTAATTGCAAAATTTCTTCATTCAGAAAATTTTCCTGTTGCATTTGCTGCCTTTGCAGCCATGGTCTTTGAGCACTTTCCTCTGTGATGTCATCTGAACTCATGGTGAGCCAGTAGTTCCTCCCAATTCATAAATGGTAGGGGTCAGAGAGGTTGTCAACAGTGGTGCTTAGGAAGTGCTTAGAGAGGCCACTATAATTTTCCTATTAAAAGCCTTTTGAGTCCATTATTACCAATTTTTGGAGTCAGTTTCATAAACTGGTGAGCTGATGGTTTTCACTAAACTAGAAGCTGTTCAGACAACCTTTATTGTGCATTGCCAACAGAATTGAATAAGATTCTTTTGTCTTCTTTGTCTTGATTTTTTTTAGGAGGGGGAGGAATCCTGTGATGGGAGATTAAAATGATCAAAATACATTATACACATTGAAACTTCCCAAAAAATGTGAAACTAGGAGAGTAGGACAAAAGGTGGTAGGGAGGGAAATTACTGAAGTTTGTCCTTTGTATGTAAAACTCTGCCAAAATAAAGCCCATTACTCTGTGTAACCAATATGCATTAATAAAACAAATACAGGGGAAAAGTAATTAAAAGTTTGTCCCTGATTTTAGGTGAAGTGATCAGTGATACCACCCTGACCTTAGAAGGCATTCAGGATATCTTTAGTACACAGATAGGCATGTGTTGTTAAAGAAAACCAAACTGCCCTGTAAGTCTTCCTTGCACAACAAGCAGAGTCTGTGCAGTCTCTTAATACTTCCTGCCCTACCTGAAGGCCAACTTGAAAGTCACTGCACAACTAAAGAAAAAGTCATCTGCTTCTCAAGGGTAGACCTTGATGACTTTGGAATTTGTTTATCTAATGGGTTCAGGATTCTAGAGGACTAGATTCTGGTCAGTGCTATAGGTTGAACTCCTCCTGCTGCGCTTGGATTCCTATTTATAGTAGCCAGTTAATACTGTAAGAGATGAATTAAACAGGTAAAATAAGTGTCTCAGCCTCTGTGAGTCAAGTTAATCTGTGCAGCCAACAGAGCGGCATTCTCATAGGAAATTTCTCCATGAATCTCGTGTTTCTTCATGCCCTGGGGCAGGGCAACTGAATGTCTTTGCTGCAGACTCTTTTCAAGGGTAGTTGTATAGTTATACTCTCAGAAGATACAGTCTTCCTCCCAAGAAAAAGGCAAGTTTGTTTTTTAAGATAGTGTTTCTTTCCCAGGTAAAAGTTGGGCAGGCCCACTGCTCACTATGAAGCATTCAGGTGTCCTTAATCAGGTGGCTTCTCCTGTAATGCCACTCATCAAACATGGAGCCCTCTTTGCATCAATAGGAAGGCTCTGAAACTCCAGCTACTCTTTTTCAAAAAGATAAAACAAAATACATCAATACTATAACTATGCTTTTTCAGTACTAATAAAAATGACATGACTTCCCCCTGAGAGCTGATTATTATCAGCATGCCAAAAGTATAGTGAATCTGATAAGTGACAGAGTCAGTTTCTTAATCTGTTTTCTTCTGTGAAATGTGAAGAATGATTGTGCCTGTATCATGGGTTTTCTTAGAGGATTAAATGAGAGGATCTGTAAAATATGTTCAACATTCTGATACATATTGTGTCTAATTGAATCTAAGATACTACAAAATTTAAGGTGCAGCATTGGCCAAGTATGGTGCCCGCCCTCATAATACCACACTCAGGAGGCTGAGGCAAGAGGATCATGAGTTTGAGTCCAGCCTGACCTACACATCAAATTTAAGATCAGCCTGGTTTTCCTAGTGAAATCCTGTTTCAAGAAAGAAAGAAAGACAGAACCAAGATGACAACAGTGAGGGCGGAAACTAAGTGAGTCATAGAAGATTTAATACAGGCAATGAATTTATGGAGGTTTGTACAAGGTTTAATGATTACATCTATAACAGAATCTACACATTAACTAAAAGTTAACTAGGGTCCGTCAAGATGACTCTGTCACACCAAAATTGATTTCAGTACACCCATTAGCATATCCATTAGCACAATCAAAGCTGTTTGTTTTATGTTTGTTTAGATAAGGAGAGCAGAATCAGGCAGGAGACATTATCAGGTTTCAGGGAACAGTGGGGATGGGACCCCTCACCCCACTTCTTGGAACTTTCCTCAGACCAGTCCCAGTGCACCCCTTCCCCCTAATCGGGCTCTCGGGCTGTCTTCTGACATACATCAGAAAGAAGAAGCCAAACTATGATTGTTTGCAGATGACATGATTATCTACATAGAAGACCCCCAAAAATTCCAACATGAAACTCTTAGAACTAATTGACAAACTTAGCCAAAATGCAGGTTGCAAAATTAATACAAAAAATAGCATTCCTCTGTACTAATAATGAATTCACTGAGAAAAAGCAGGGAAGAATAATCCCATTCTTGGCAACTCTTCAAAAAAATTAAATAGCTAGGAGTAAACCTAACTAAGGAAGTGAAGGACCTCTACAAAGAAAACTATTATGCTGAAAAAAAATATTGAAGAGGACCTTAGAAAATTGGAAGATCTCCCTGTTCCTGGATAGGCAGAATTAATATTGTCAAAATGGCTACCAAAACTGATATATAGAATCAGTGCAGTTCCTATCAAAATGCCAACAACTTTTTTCACAGAACTTGAAAAATCAATCCTACAATTCATATCGAACCAAAAGAGACCTAGAACAGCCAAAGCAACCCTAAGTAACAAGACAAAAGAAGATGGCATTACAATTCCAGACATAAAGTTATATACAAAGAAATAGTGAAAAAAATATGGTACTGGTACAAAAGCAAACCAGTTGACTAGGGGAGCAGAACTGAGGATGAAGAGACAACCTCAAGTACCCTCAGCTATCTGATCTTTGATAAAACATACATTGGAAAAAAGATAGCCTCTTCAATAAATGGTGCTGGGAGAAATGGTTATCCATGTGCAGAAGAATGGATCTGGACACTCACCTATCACCATGTACCAAAATCCAATGAAAGTGGATCAAAAACGGAAACACTGAACCTTCTGGAGGACAAAATAGGTAAAACTCTTGAAGATATAGGTGTGAGCAAGGTCTTTCTTAATAAGACATCTAAAGCAAAAGAAATAGCCCCTAGAATCAACAGGTGGAATTATATCAAATGTTTTTGCACAGCAAAGAAAACTATTAACAAAGTGAAGAGAGAACCAACAGAATGGGAAAACATTTTTTACCACTTTCATTTTAGATAGGAAGCTAATAACTAGACTCTATAAGGAACTGAAGAAAAATGAAACCCTCAAAATCAAAGACCCAATTAGAAATAGGCAATTGAAATAAATACAGTTCTCATATGAAGAAGTTCAAATGGCTGATAAGTATATGAAAAAGTGTCCAACAGCCTTAGCCATTAGAAAAATGAAAATCAAAATATCACTAAAATATCTTACCCCAGGGAGAATAGCATATACCAAGAACCTGAACAGCAATAGATGCTGGCAAGATTATGGGGGAAAGGAACCCTTTTATATTGCTGGTGGGACTGTATCCTAGTAAACCACTATGAAAAGCATTTTGTAGATTCCTCAAAAAAGCTGAAAATAAATATGCTATTCAATCACAATACGTCTTCTGGGTATCTTTCCAGAAGAGTTAAAAGCAACATGAAACAGAAATACACATGCACCCATGTTTACAGCAGCACAACTATCAATGGCTACATTATGGAAGATGCTGACATATTCATCAGCAGACAAATAATACGAAAATGTGGCATTTGTACACAATAGAATACTACACTTTCATTAAGACAGATAGATTCGAGACATCTGTAGGTAAATGGACACCACTTGAGACCATCATGCTTAGTGAGTCAGACGCAAGGTTAACTATCTCATGGTTTCTCTGTTATGAGAAATCCTGAATACGGCAATTTATAGAATAAAATGGGTGAGATATTGGGAGTCTGAGAGAGAAGAGAGGGAATAGGAGGATCAAAATGGGGGAGATGAGTAGATTGTAATGATGTTGTGATACATATGCCAATAAAAAAAATGGGAAAAGGGAAAGAATAAGGGAAAGAGAGAAAGGCAAATAATGCAGTATTATTTTAGGTAGAGTTGCCAAGAAAGGAAACACACTTTTAATTTATTTATGCTTTCTTATCCCATTTTTTTTTTTATTTTGGCAGTACTTGGGATTGAATCCAAGGCCTTTGCCCTCAGCTACATAACTAGCCATTTTTAAGAAACTGTTTTGAGATAGAATATCACTAAATTGCCGAGTTGCCCAGCCTGGGCTCCAACTTTTAAGCCTCCTGCCTCAACCTCCCAGAGTGCGGGTATCATTGGCCCACACCACCAGGCCTGGCTCCACACTGACTTTTAAAATTTTTTTTTCTCATTTTATTAACATGTATAAGTGCAAAACTTAAAGCTTACATTGATCTTGAGCATTTTGTGCACATACATATCATAGCAAAGTTACAGATCCTTCCCCTCTCTCCTTTTGACCCTCCTCCCACCCACCCCCACCCCCAGTTCCCATTATTTCCCAAATTAAGTTCAATGAAATAACTGTGATCTGGGTCTCTCATATCAGAGAAACCATTTGATACTTCACCTTCTGCTTCTGACTCACTGCACTAAGCATGATGGTCTGAAGTTGCCTCCATTTGCCTACAAAAGCCTCCAACCTATTTGTCTTTCCCACATTGATTTTTTAAGACACATACCAACTTAAGGATGGTAATATATAAAAAATGTCTGTCGTGGAATACATCATGTATAACAGCATGTTTGTGGCATGCTTATAACATGCCTCAGTGTTATGGTTTGGATCTGGAGTTTCCCCCAAAAGCCTCAGGTACCTATATATACTGTATGGTTGGGAGGTGGGGCCTGGCTAGAAGGGGCAGGTGCTTCAGCTTGACCTGGAGGGATGCGTGCTGGCTCCACCTTTCCTCCAGCACTTGACTCTGGTCTGCCATGCCGTGAGGCACTCAACCTCCAGCCTTGCCTTGTGGTTCCATCATTTCCAGCCACTCACCCATAAATGGACTTCAACTTTCTAAAACTGAGAGCTAAATAAACCTTTCCTTCTTAAAGTTGTGGATGTTAGTTATTTTGTCCAAACAACAAAAAAGTAAATAAGACATCCACTAACAGAGTACTATAATGTAACTAGCTCGATAAGCATACATGTAGTAAAAAACAATTTATCTAGTTCTATCATTGTAATCACCAATTTAACCAAAATTTCTACCCATAAAATGCCCACAAATCAGATGATGTTATGCCTTCAGTCTTAAATACCTTCCAAGCATCCACGTGCTAAAGGACTTGTCCCCAGCCTGTAGTACAGTTGAGAGGTGGCAGAACCTTTAGGAAGTAGGGCCTAGCAAGAGGAAGTGAGTCAACGGAGTGTGCTCTTGCAGGGAATGTGAGGACCCTGGTCCTTCCCTGTCCCCTTCTTCCTCTCTTTCTTCATAGCTGCCATGAAGTAGGCAGTTTTGGGGCTCCACACGTTCACACCTGGGGTTCTGCCCCACTACAGGCCCTGAAAACAAGGGAACCAACTGTTTGGGCTGAAACTTCCTGAAACTATGAGCCAAAAATCATCTTTTCTCCTGATTTTCTCAGGTATAATGCAGGACCAACAAAGAGCTGAGGAACACAGGTAGTTCATGTTAATGAAGGATCAGCTTGTAAGTATAGAGCAAGATTACCAATATGACTTTTTGAAAAATAATGCCAAATACAAATTAGTTGAGTTGTGGATTTCAAAACAGTTTTAAAAGCATGAAGACTTAAACATATAAAATATATCTGTGAGACTGTAACATTAACACACATCATAAACAAGTGAATGCATAATTAAGCTTTCTCCAAATACTTTATCCACATTTTTAGAAAAAAAAAATGGAAACTTACATAAAAAGCAAGGAGAGTACAAAACGTATTTATTTCATTAAAATGATGTATGTTCCAGGAGAAAGAGAGGGAACTGGAAAATAATGACAAAGAAGAGAATTGGCTGAAAGCATAAGTATCTCGAGGAAGAGAGAATGAATTTATATTGTGTAAAGGAAAATTCCTGGAAACAAATGAATCCAGGCTACCAAACTCGGAGAAAGATAAGAAACTGCTATGTTTACACAAAAGAACTTCAAAGAAAAATATGGCTGTTTCCTTTTTTGCACCATTACAACCAAAAAGGCAGATTAGACACCATACTATAATTACATGAAGAGTTTACAGCTACCATGCCAAGTACAGAGTCTTACATACGCTATAAAACCTAATGACCTCCAGACACACTTAACTCCACAGTCCTTAGAAGCCATCTCCATTCTCTCTGTGGAAACTTAGTGCTTTGCCCAAGAGGAGCTGGAATTCTGACCTCACAACAGCTCCAGGTCTCTGGACACTGCTGTCAGGCTCACTTGCCTAGGTACATACTTGCCGCTGACCAGAGCTGGGACACCCTGCTGGAAATACTGTGCAAACCATGTTCCAGACCAGGAACAGAAAGGCACTCCCCAAGGCCAGGGGGATGTGCACAGCAGGAAATTGTGGAACCCAAGACGTGTTTCTGGGGAATCAAGTAGACAAGTACCTTGGGCAGAGAAATCCGTGACTGGGGAGTTCCTGTCAGCAGGAAGGAGGAGGGAGACGAGCCTTTCAGGAGTCTCTGTCACAAAATTCCTAAAAGGATATATGAGCGTGTACATGTGTGCACATGTACACACACACATGAAAACATTGAACACAGGGCCTTTGCACCGAACTACATCCCTGCCTTTTTAATTTTTTGAGACAGGGTCTCAATAAGTCACTGTACTGTCCAGGGTGAGTTCATGTTTGCAATTTTTTGCCTCAGGTTTTCAGAGTATTGAGATTACAAATATGCATCACTATGTCTAGAGTGTATGAATATAGATAGACTAGACACATATACACTACATATTCTAGACCTATATACTTATATACTAGAGATACATACTATATATACTAGACATATATATATATATATATATATATATATATATATATATATATACACACACACACACACACATACATATATTTTAAAATCAAGTGTGGTAGCACAAACCTATAACTGCAGTTAGTGGGAACTTGGGAAAGAATTATGCACAAAATGATAATAAAGATATATTAGTGTGTCTTTTTTTTCTCTTTTTTGAAGACAATATCACTTACTAGTTGAGACTGGCTTCAACTTAGCAATCTTCCTGCTTCAGTTTCCTGAGTATTGGGATTGTAGGCATGTACCACTATACCTGGCTTCTATTATAGTGTCTTTTAAAAAATCAGACATGTATCTCAAGATAAAGATTATGTTTCATTTCCTGTTATACAGTTTAATGAGCTCAGTATTGTAGTACGTAGCTGTAATCCCAGCACTCTGGGAGCCTGAGGCAGGAAGATGATAAATTTGAGGCCGGCGTGAGTATTTCACCAACTTAGGAAGACCCTGGTTTCAAATAAAAATTGGTAATAAAAGAAAGCTATGTTGCTCAGCGCAAAGGAACTAGGCTCAATTCCCAATACCAAGAAAGAAATTTCAAGAAAAAAATCACAGACTTTTAATTCAGGCAGCCATTTCAATTGGGGCGTTACATCTGCCTAGCTGGATGATGGGGAGATTATTTCACCTTTGTTAGTGTGGGGAACCCACCGCCCAGTTTTCTGTGAGCATTCTATCATGTAAAGTGCCTGGCTTGAGAAATTTTAGCCTTCTCCCTGAGCTCTACAATACTTGATACTTTTCCCTCACATTTATGAAGTATCATTGGAAGACTCAACTGGGCTATGGCTATGACTAATACAAGCCTGCCACTCAGATTTATATCCATCTACTCTGATCAACATAAACCTAAAACACTCAAAAGAAACACCGTAGGAAACACTTTCCTACCATAGGATTATTTGTTTGTTTGTTTACTTGAGACAGGGTCTCATTCTAGTCCAGACTGTTTGATTTTTTGTTTTTTGAGGCAACATCTTGCTACATATGCCAGGCTGGTCTCAAATTCTTATTCCTTCTACCTCAGTCTCCCAAATGTATTTCTCACTATTGGATAATATTGAATATAAATTAGAAGAGAGAAAATCTGAAGTTGTGTTTTGTTCTGTAACTGTGGGCAAAATAAAGCTTTATCAATTAAAGATTATTCCATCTTTTCTAATATGTACCAGGCACTGTATTAAATCTTTACATGTTTTCATGAAATCCTTACACAATCCTTTAAGGAGGTATTAATATACTGTGTTAGTTTCCTGTGCAAATTTAGTGTTGAAAGCAACACAACGCATTCTCTTGTAGTTTTGGAGATCACAACTATGAAATGCATTTGCAGGGCTGGTGCCTTGTGGAGGCTCTAGAGAAGAATCTATTTCCTTGCCTGTTTCAGCTTCAGAAACGTCTTTACCTACCTTGGGTTGGGGGCCCTGCATCCCTCTGACCTCTGCTTCCATGGCGATGTCTCTTCTCACCTTATCTCCCTATTTCCTAGGCAAGGACACTGGTGATTATACTGGACCCAGTTAGGTAATCCAAGATAATCTCCAAATCTCCTCCTTCATCCTAAATCAAAAATGTGAAGTCCTTAAAACTACAAAATATCTTGTCATGCAAAGTAAGATATGCATAGGTTTTGGGGGCTTAAGATGTGGACATCTTTAAGGGGGTTTATCAGTCTGCCTCCCACATATGCCTACTATATAAGGGAGTTGCATAAGTCTAGAATTGTGGGCTTTGTAAATGGGAACCTGAGCTCTGAGTCTCAAGCCTAGATTGATGCTTCTCTTCTTGACCTAGAAATAAACCAGAAGTACACACTGTAATTTGTTTCATTTGCTGTATGGTTATTGCATTAATCACCATAATCATGGTGACAACTTTTGATGAATAAGGTTTAGCCATGAATTTGTTACACCGTCTCAAGTCATATTTATTATCTTCTGTCCAACTATCATTTTAAAGAGAAATTTAGTACCTACGTGATATTGTGCCAGTTGTTACAAAGAATTAGCATATGTATTAATTTGGAGTTGTTTCATGGGATTTTTGTGATGGGGCTGATGATTTGCTTCAGTTACTATTTCAGATTTACTTTCAGTTACTGTTTATTATTACTTTATTGAAGATATTGATTGAAATTGCTTTGATTTTTTTTTTACACTCACTGGCATATTATAAAGGATATTCCAAAAGATACAGATGAAACTGATGTGGGCAGGGCAGGCAGCTTCCATATTCCTTCTGCTGTGGTTTGGACCTGCAGTGTCCCCCAAAAGCCTCATGTATCTGGACGTAGTGCAGTAAGTGTGGAGCTGTGTGTTACTGGGAGGTAGGGCCTGACTGGAAGGGGCAGATGCTTGGGGTCTGACTGAAAGGATAGTGTCAATCTGTGGAGATTGGGAGCCTTCAGGTGTGTGCTTCTGACTTGCAGGTAAGGAATTGGGGTGGGGGGCAACTGGCAGCTTGAACTAAATAATGGAAAGAAGAAGAAACATCATTAAAGCTTCTTGTTGGGAAGGCTCTGCCCTGCCTGAGTTTCCTGATCCTGGCTTGATGCTGCTTCACTTGCTTTTTGCCTGCAAGGCCTTCACCCTTGCTGGCTGGTCCATGAATGGACTGTGTGAGACCTTCTGAAACTGTGAACTAAATGAATCTTTCTTCTTCTAAGTTGTGGATGTCGGGTATTCTGTCACAGCAAGGAATAAGTAACCAAGACATAAACGATGTAGGGAGGGTACAGAGCTTCCATACCACCTGGCTTGTTGGCCAAGCACCCCCCAGGCACATCCATGTGATCCACTCTCTAGGACCTCTAGCTTAACACTTAAAAGTTTGGAGTATAATAAGCTCACAGGAATTCAGTCAACAGTAACTTCATGAGAGTTCCTGCCAAGCAAACAACTTCAATTTTTCCTCACTAGAACTGTTAGAAACATTTCAGCAGCATCAGAGTACAGAGTGACAGGCAAACAAAGGCCCTGATGAGACCTTTGCTAAGCCCTTTTACCCTTTCCTTTCTTTTTGGTTTTTTTATTTGTTTGTTTTGTTTTTGTTGTTGTTGTTGTTGTTTTGAGACAGTCTCACTCTTTAGTACTGGCTGGTCCTGAACTGACTATGGAGCCCAGGCTGGCCTGGAACTCTCAGCAGTCCTCCTGCCTCAGCTTCCCGAGTGCTAGGTTTAACAAGCATGTGCCACCATGTCCAGCTTATGTGGTGCTGGGGAATCAAACTCAAGGCCTTGAACTTTCTAGGCAAGGACTTTAACTGCTGAGCTATTCCTCCAGTCCCTCCATTGCTTGCTTTTGCCAGGTTCCAAGGCAGCTCTCTTTTTGGTAAGGGTTTTGGCATTTACATTTTAGAGAGCAAGAAACGTAGAGAGAAAATAAAGAATACACAGAATTTAAGACTTAACAACTGTGGGGGCTTTGGAAAGGAAATGGAAAAGGCTAACGGTGTACCTCAGCAGTTAGAGTACTTGCCCAGCAAGCTCAAGGCTCTGGGTTCGGTCCCTCAGCACTGCATAAGCCAGGCCCTGTTGGCACCCACATGTAATCCCAACACTCTGGAGCCTGAGGCAGGAGAATTTCTGTGAATTTGGGGCCAGCCTGGGCTACATAGTGAGTTCAGGACCAGCCTGAACTACAGAGTGAGATCCTGACTCAGAAACAGAAACTGGGAGATACAGAGCCAGTGGTGACAGGGAGGAGGAGGAGATCTTCAGAACAGCAGGAGTGCCAACTGCTCGGAATAAGAATAGAATGGAGACAATTGCATTCCTCCTTTGAGCCTTTCATTGGCTTTCTAAATTTAGGAGGACCTAAATGAGCTGCCCTCTTAGGATGCTGCCCTCTTATGATCCTGTTCTGGGGCGAATGTCTCAGTCGGCACCTGTTTCTTACTGCTGATGTAAGGCAGCTGAGTTCAGCTCCCAAAGTTGAGCTAAGAATAAATTTGAAAGGAAGGGGGAAAGAAGAAAAGAGAAGGAAGAAAGGAAATTCTTTTAAGTTAGAACCTTGCCCTGTTGTGACGGCTGAGCTGGCGGAGTGGCCTTTGACCTTTGAGAACAACTCAAATCTCTGCTCCCTCGCTGATTTCTGAAACGTTCATATTACACAGTAAAGTTTGAAAGGGTACAAAATACATGGGGATGTGGATGAAAATGTGCCCTTTGGCCCAGGGCTCTAAAAACACACATGACACTCAGGGAAAACAGGAAGCTGAACTCCGGCTGAGGAGAAAAACAGAGCTCCAAGGAGCTCCGTGCATTCTGTCTGCGTCGCAGCGCCACTTCAGGGGCATTTGGGCCTGGAAAAATGCCATATCACACAGGTGGGGGCAGCCAAGGAAAGCCATGCACAAAAAAGAAAGCCATCCATCTATTGTGCAGCTTGAACCATACAGGCATGATTTTTACTCATCTGTTTGAATAAAAAGATTCTGTCTCTCACTCTTCTCCCCTCTCTCTCCCTCTCTCTCTGGCTTACCTTGTCTATCCATTTTTATGGCTTGGAAAATAATTAATGTCTTGCTTTTAACTCCACCATCATGCTGTGGTATATACACATCCCACACTGCCATTCTTACTCACAATTCCATTAAGGTGTGTGTGTCTGCTTTGGCTTTTGCTTAGCTCTTCATATAGTTCAACAGATATATTATCCGCAGAAAAATAGCAGAGGGATGTCACAAACAGCCTTACTATGATTACCTCGTCTTACGTGCCAGATCTTAAATGTCCATATTTCAAGCCTCTCTCTATATGACAGGGATAAAGTGTTCCAGAAGTATTAGCTAATGGTCCACTGCCTTTAGTTAATTTCCTCCGAGAAGATTTATCTTTATCTGTGTCTGCACTAGCAAAAGGGTATCACGTTCACTGGTTTGTGAAGCACTCTCAGGTACCACAAACACAATGAGTGACAAAAGAAATGTTGCCATTTTTCTTACATGCTTCATTGCTGAAAGTGAATTTTTTAACTGTTTCATGGAGTTTTTTTAACTGACAAAAACAATAAGCAATGGAAAATCAATAATCAATACAAATCCTGTAGAAGAAATTTTATATAACATTTTTGTTATTCTGTCCATTGCTATAGTCAGGAAAGAGAGTTTTTAACTGAATATTGATCAAGTCTGAGCTGGTTAAAGAACGTGTTGGTCACTCAGAAACCACCAGGGGCTGAGTGGGACGCATGGGATCTGCCTGCTCCAAGACAAAGGAAAATCCTCCAATGTAGTGCTGGTGTGCTCACTAAGCCTCCCAGAGGTCCTGTAGGAAGAGCTGCACGTATAGGAAGCTGCCCTTGTGAACACAAGCCCCACCAATAATGTGCTAGACCTTCCGTGTACATGCACATGTTGTCTGATTGATGCTGCTTAGCAATTTTCTGAGTCAAATACCCCAGTTTTAACTTGAAATTTGTTTTTGTTTTGCTCTTTTCTGTGTGGGTGGTGTGTGGTGCTAGGAATGAAACCCAGAGCCTTGAGCTCACTAGGCAGGTGCTCGGCCAATGGAGCTATACCCTGGTCCTCAAAGTTTACTCCTGATAGAAACATTCAGGCCTCACCAGTCTTAAATTATAGACAGGGTTATGATTTTAAATGTTTAAATTATGAAACTTTGGAATTCTCCTAGAGGGGTAAGAAATAACTTCTCCTCACATTATCCCAGATATCTAGTGAATGTTTCAGTGATGCCACCTTGCATTGTTACCAATTGGCTGAGGGTTCTTTAGCTTAAGTCAGATGGAAATCACAAGTAGGCAAAGTGTAACTCAGTGTTAAGAGCAATGAGCTTTGAATGCTGCCAGCTCTTAGTGATAGGAGCTCTCTAACCCTCTACAGGCAGCCAGAGGCAGAGCTGCCAACAGCCCTCTGTGAGATGGTGGCTCCCAGAAATTCCCCACTGCGCTCTGATGTTCTCTGGCAGCTAGCCATCCTTAGCATTACCAGCCGCAGCTGCTGGCCACTCTTGGCACCAGTGCACTTTGATGTGACCACCTCCAGTTCAGCCTGATCACCTCTAAGTAGGAATTACAAATAAGCACCCCCGCCCAAAAAAAAAAAAAAAAAACCTCCTAAAAGAGTCTTTATTAGGATGTAGGCTGCAGCATAAGGAGGAACAACAAGGACTGACCCACTAAAGATATGGGGGAAGTTGCCTGTGTAAACAAAAAGGTTGGCTCACACATGTGCAGAGTCAGACCTGTTTAGTCATAGGGTTTGGGAAAGGACCCTCAGGGACCTGATGGGGGACAGCTGCAGACCCTCAGCCAGAATGCTTGCTGCTACCGCCCAAACAAATGTTTCCTGGAGGGCCTATGGCAGCATCTGACACCACCATGGCTGACTGCAGGGTGTTTGGGACAGCTTGGGGAGACTAAAGTACCGTAAAATGAAAAGGTCCTCTCAGGAAACATCAGGATCTTGTCTCCTATCTTGCCGCTTCATCTGGAGTCAGCCAACATTCTCTCTCTCTCTCTCTCTCTCTCTCTCTCTCTCTCTCTCTCTCTCTCTCTCTCTGCTACTGCTATCCTGGGAAGAGAAGGGTGTAGAGCAGAGAAGACAGGAGGAAATGGAGGAAGGAAATATACTTTCCTTGGTGTGCTCATGAATTAGGTGGCACACTACAAGCTTTACTTGTTAATACATGACAGCCCTACAGTATTATCACTGTCCCCTTCTTACGGGCCAAAGAACAGGAGCTTCTGAGAACTAGGAGACAAGTATCGCTAGCAATTGAGAGGCACCAACTAGAAGCTCAAGTTTGTCTCCTCCCCTGAGCTTTAAGTGCTCTGCTATTCTTTGTATCGCTACATTACTTCTAGATTATGGAGACAGATTTATTGCCAAATATCTGCTCTTAAAAATACATGTTTTACTTTATTCTACCACAGAATCATAAAAATGCCGACACAAATACCACTCAGCATAACTGTCCTCATCAGCATGCACTGCTATACAAAATTAACACACACTGAGTGACTGGCACACATACTGATTTCTCATAGCTCCGGAATCTGGAGGTTGAAGATCAAGGCACCAGATGACTCGGTTCCTGGGGAGGATGGAGGATGCCTACAGCTGTCCTCTTGCTTGACCTCATGTGAGAGAGAGAGAGAAAGATGTCTCTCTACCTGTCCTTATAAGGGCACTAATCCCTTCACAGTCCCCCACCTCTTGACCTAATTACTTCCCAAAGGTCCTACCTCCAAATGCATCACACCAAGAGTTAAGATTTTAACAAATGAATTTTGTGGGGGCACAAACATTTAGTTCATAGGAGTGATAAATACAGAGAACTATCTAACAAGAGATGTATGTATCCTTTTTCACATCAAAACAATTTTGTCCTCTATGTTCTTATATATTGTGTCTTATTAAATACCTTAAATATTACAAAAATGAATTTGTTCTACAACAACCACATGCCCAAGATTCCTCAGTAGAGTCTTGATTTATGTCTGTCATCCTGGCAGAATTATCAATAACACCTTATAAAAAATGTCCTGGTTTAGAGGATAAACCACATGATCATCTTTCTTTTCAGCAGTATTTCAAAAACATATTTGTATACCAGCTATTTTTATACCTTTGGAAGCTGGCCAATGGGTATGTAGAGATTTAGTTAATTTTCATATGCAAATATTAAATATAAACTTCAATTAAGTTTTATAGTTGAGGTGGGCCGGGCAGTGCTGTAGATTAAGCCTGGCAACTGCATCTTTCACCCTATAGGTATGACTTTCACAAACAGGGCAAATTTGGTTTTAGGTTTAAACAATTTCTTCTTTTTTCACATATAAAAATTTCCATTCATGAATCAATAATGTAGAGTTCTCTTTTCATGTACAAACCTGTGTTCTTAAAGAGTTGTTAGCAAATTTAACAATTATAATCAAAGGGATTTTGAATAAATGAATGGTATGTGTTACATTAAAGGACTAAAGAGAATTCTGTCACTCAATAAAGATTCCCTTTTCGAGTGTGTGTGTGTGTGTGTGTGTGTGTGTGTGTGTGTGATAGTGAAGGTGGAGCCCAGGGCCTCACACTGAGCTTGGTTCCCACTCCATCTTTTTACTTTGGATTTTGAGATAGGCTCTCCTAAAGTGCCAGTTGCCCAGGCTGCCACCCTCTTGCCTCAGCAGCTGAGATCACAGGCCGGTGCCACTGGGCCAGCAATAAAGATTTCTTTTGTAGAAAGATAACTAATGTCCTCATTTTTCTTCTGTGCAAATGTATACACTTTCAGTAGCCCAAGTGGTAACATATATTGCAGTTTCCTCACCTATAAAACTAGGAAAAATACCACTCCCTATAAATTCATTGTGGGTATGGATTTTAAAATTGTATATAAAGAATACGGCTCATTGTCTAACATAATAAGAGCTCACTAGATACTACTTACTATTTTTATCAGCACTAAACATTTCTTGAACTTATTAATTTTTACTGTTACTTATGTTTTCTAACTGGAAAAAAAGAACACTGATGGCCTGTATTGAGGAAACACTTCATGGAGAATATCCTTAAACAAAATTTACCATCTCAGTAATTTATCCAATCAGACAGACCCTGACGAACTATTCATTGGCTGCCCACTGAGCATGACTTAGGACAAGCAGAACAGGAGCAGGCAAAGGGCACAGCCTAAACGCGCTGGCACACAGACTGGGTCACGGTAGAGGCCGGGCTTACTTTGGCAGAAACAGAAATTCTGGTT
Source organism: Ctenodactylus gundi (assembly GCA_004027205.1). Classification (NCBI taxonomy): domain Eukaryota; kingdom Metazoa; phylum Chordata; class Mammalia; order Rodentia; family Ctenodactylidae; genus Ctenodactylus; species Ctenodactylus gundi. The sequence goes on along the minus strand of PVKB01000541.1, from coordinate 302,270 downwards.
ACATTATAAATACTCTTACTCAGGAGTACGCCTTCCCACCCCAACTACAGTTATTTTCCACAGGTTTTAGCAAGGAACAAAGATGGCTCTGATTGCTTTTCACTTACACATTCTCTGCCCTGGGGGCTTAAAACAATGGAAAAAAATCTTTTCTCTATTCTTTTCAATTTCTATCAAGCCTTTAAGCCTTTGAAATAAATCAATACTCAATTCATTGATTTAGGCATTCCAAGAGAACAAAGGAACTCAACAGAGAAAAAGCCAGGCTTTAAGACCACTGGAGTTTTTTGTTTGTTTGTTTTGTTTTGTTTTGCCCCAGAAAGCCCACTTTTTTTAAAAAACAGGAAAGCAAGAGTTGACAGTCTTTGCAGTGGAATTGCCACTGCTCTACTCACCGCAAACTGGACACCGCTGCTGCTGCTTACATGTGCTTCCTCCCAAATTCAAGGGTTGCCAGTGTGCCAGTGGCGAGAGCCAGGTTTCTAAATGGTGATTAGGCTGGGAGGCCTCTTCCCGCTTTAATGGAACTAAAGTGTCCTTTCCTCCCACCCCACCTACAGTACTGAGGATGCCACCCAAGGCCTCCTGGGCTTTAGGCAAACACTGTATCACTGAGCTTCTTCCCTCCCTGGATTAAAGCACTCTTACAAGAGGCTTTGTGTGGCATCTGGACGGCTTGTCCTTCAGCCTTCTGCTATGGGAGGACACAAAACAAGACTCCACCAGACCACAGGGTAGTACCCCGGTCTTGGACTTGTATTCCCAGCCACTTGGATGTTGAGGCAAGAAGACTCCAAGTTTGAAGTCAGAGAGATCCTGTTTCAAAAACAAAGGGTGTGGGGAATATAACTTAACATTCCCTGAGTTCAATTCCCAGTACCAAGGTGTCTTAGTTACTTTTTTGTTTTTGTTGTTGGACAATACCCAATTCCCATAACCTAAGGGATAAAAGGTTTATTTATTTTTTTTTACTTGTTATTTATTTTTGAAACAGACTCTTGTTCTGTAGTCCAGGCTGGTGCTGAACTCACAATGTAGCCCCAGATTAGTCTCCAACTCACAGCAATCCTGCCTCAGCTTAAGTACTAGGATTACAGGCGTACACCACTATGCCCAGCTTATGTGGTGCTGGGAAACTGAACTCTTGTGCTTGCTGGACAAGTGCTTTAACGCTATGCCTCCAGCACAGAAAGGCTTGTTTTAGCTCACAGTTTCAGAAGCTCTGTCCATTCATGGGTGGCTAGCAATGGTGGAAGCACAGGGCCAAGGCCAAGTCAGAGGAAAAGCTCTTTATGGCATGGCAACAGAAAGCAGAGTGAATGAGGAAAGGGTGGAGTTAGCATACATCCTTCAGGTCATAGCCCAGTGATCCACCCATTCTGACCATGCCCCACCTCCACACAAAGAAGCCAGAGATATTCTACAACATTCCAGTACACTTTTGGCGGACATTACAGATCCAAACCATAACATGGGAGGACAAAGCAGGTCTCAATTATTCTGTTACAGCAGCATGAAGTGGACTTTGACAACCATTAGCCATCCCCTTCCTAAATTCACTTTATAAATAACAAATTAACATTTTACCAGTAGCCACTAGTGAAAGATGAAGCTACCGGGCTTGGGGTTAGCTCCGTGGTAAGGCACTTGTCTAATACACACAAGCCTGTATGTTTGATGCCCGGGGCTGAAAAAATAAAACAAACAAAACTCATAATGTTACATAACTTATTTTCCTGTTTTCACTTTAAGCTATGAAGAATTTTTAAGCAACACATGTACTCGAGTGTATTACAAGTTAAATAATATCTGAGTAATAAAAATATTTGATGATTTTCCTGAGTATACAATACAAACACTTTACCTATTTCTGAAAAGCTTACAGCATTTCAAAAAGCAAAATTAGGAACAAATAAATATAAAACTGTAATATTATACACTCAGTAGCAGTCAGAAGTTGAGAAATATTCTCATTTCGCTTCCTGATCAATAATCAATGGAAGCTGGTAATCGCTGTACTTGCGAGGCTGGGGAAGGAAGGTGGTGAGTTCAAGGTCAGAGTTACATACTGAGTTTAAGGCCTGCCTCAACTACGTAGTGAGACCCTGCCTCAAAAAGTCTAAAGCAATTAAACAAGAGGAAGTTCGGCTATCTGTGTTAGCATGATTCTACTTATAAGACAGAAAGCCCAGATAAAAATGGCTAACAGTACCTGGAAGTGGAAAGTTTAAAGGGAGGGCAGCATTTGGAATGACTGGATTTAGTACCTCTGTGATGAAAAGAAAAAGAAACATCACCTTCTTCGCTGTAGTGTCATATCTGATCCCATGATAACTCCTGTTTAGACTGAGCCTACTAATAGGTGGTGTGATCTCCAACAAACCCTCAGCCTCAGAAATCTCCCTAACCTCATTAACCATCTGTCATCTAGTCTTCAGAACAATATCGTCTTCATAAGATTTTTTTTCTTTTTTTGTGTGTGTCTGGTGCTGGGGATTGAGCTCAGGCCCTTTGTGCTGAGCTATATCCCCACCTATTTTTTTTATTTTTGATTTTAGACAGGGTCTTGATAAGTTGCTAAACTGCCCAGGCTGGGCTCAAACTTGGAATCCTCTTTCCTCAGCCTCCCAGAGTGCTGGGATAACAGGCCTGCACCAGGACTGGCTTCACAAGATCTTATTTAAAGAAACTCTACCTGGGAACCAAAAAAAAAAAAAAAAAAAAGGTATCATAGTATGACAGAGTGACAGCCCCAGCCATTTGGGTTTTCTCTGAGACAGGGTCTTGCCAGGCATGGTGGTACATGACTAATCCTGGTACTCCAGTATGTATGCTAAGTTGAACAGGAGGATTATGAGTTCAAGGCCAAACAGGGCTACAAAGGGAGACTCCAGCACAAACAAAATAAAACAAAGCAAAGCAAAACAAAAAACAAAATAAAAACAGCAGACGAATCTCCCTGGTGGAATGCTTGCCTACTATGCACAAGGCCCTGGGTTCAGTTCTCAGCATTTAAAAAAAAAGTACTACAGTTTATAAATAAGTATATAAATGGAAGGAAAGTTCTAACTTCTAATGAAAGTCTGAAAGTATATTGTTACAAAGTACCCATTCTATTACATATCAGTAAATGAAAAATACTTCTTAATTAACTTTACAGTGAAGAAACTTTGTAAACATCACATTAGCCAAGTGATGGATGGTAATACCAGCAAGAACGAGAAACCCTGCAGCTTCGAGGCGATGTGGTGAGAAAAATGCAACACGACCCCAGGATTTCCTTTTGAACACACAAACAAATATAAATCTTGAAGAAACATCGACCTAGTCCAAACTAGGGGACACTAAATGGTTACTAGCCTATATTCTTTAAAAATGGTTAAGTTAAACCAGGCATGGTGGGGCGTGCTGATAATCCCAGCAGTCTGGGAGGCTGAGACGGGATGGTAGCAAGTTGGAACACACCCTGGCAGCTTAGCAAGTTTGTGAGAGCATGTCTCACAACAGAAAATAAAACAAAGTGCCGAGGACATACTCAGTGTGAAGGCCCATAGTTTAATCCCCAATACTGAAAAAAAAAGTGGGGGGGGTGGGGGGGGTAGACAAGTTCATAAAGATAAGAAAAGCCTGAGACACAGTTAACTCATCGAAGGAAACTGAAACAACAGCATAGTTAAATCCAGTCTGTAAGTTCGTCCCGGGTTCTGAATTTAGAACAGAAATTATGGGGAAGACAGCCAGGCAGAGTGAGGGTGATGGATTAGGTGGTGGCACTGAAGTATGACAGGGTGCCTCATTTGATGATGGCACTAAAGCCACGGCTGTGCAGGACAATATTTTTCTTTTAGGAAATTTGCACTGAATATTAAAAGGCAATGACTCATGATGTTCACAGTTTATCCATAAATAGTACAAGAGAATGCCAAGGCAAGTATGAACAAATTGCTAACAGTAAGAACATCCGGGTGAGGAGTATACAAAGGCTTCCTGTACTATTTTTTCCAACACTCCTCTACATTTGAAATTATATAGCCAATTAAAAAAAAAAAACAGTGAATTTACCGGGAGAACTCGTACCTCGGACTAGCTCCTGACCCACTCGGTTTTCTATCTGCAGTGGAGTGAGCAGGAATGCTACGACTCTGGCTCCAGGGACATATTGCCATTTTTTTACTTAAATCTTTTTAGTTGAATCATATTTTATAATTTTAAGAATATAGCTCCTGAATTTATCTTGTTAGATTTGTAACTAACTACTTCATGTTTGGCTTTTCAGCAGTAATTGCATTTTTTAAAATTGTTTAAAAAAAAAAAAAAAACCTCGGCCACCTGGAATCCAGGAAAAGCAACTTGGCTGGAGTCTCCGCAGCGCCACCCCAGGCTCACAGGAAACCCAAGGACTGGCTGCTGATCCTGGGGCCACAGTAAAAAGGGCACAAATTATTCTAGAGCCAACAGAAAGCCCTCAAGGGTGATCAGCTGAGAGGCAACATTAAAGTCTTTAGAGTTTTTACCAGATCACTCTGGCCACTGAGTAGCTAAGAGATTGCTGGGTAACAGGAAGCAGCAAAAAGCAGGGAGGTGACAGAGAAGCCACTGCAGAGGTGCTGACTCCCCGAGGGCCAGGAGCCTGGGGAGAGCTGGGCAGCGGATACACACTGAGATGCTGGGGGGTTGCATAGGGGCAGGGCACCAGAGAGGAAAAATGAAGGACACCATCGGGGGTTTGGCTTCGCCCTTACCGTTTTGGTGAGTGGTGGTAACAGCTGATTTGAGAGAAACTCCAGGAATTAAAGAAAATGAAGACCTCTGAGTTGTTCAGTCAAGGTTGAGTGGCCGATTAGACACCAAGGTAGAAATGGTAAGGTAGTTGAGTTTTCCCAGAGACACAAGAAGATGTTGGGGTCTAGGTGAAGGGACTGGGTGTAGCTTGCCAGTTAGAGCACTTGCATATCAAGCTCAAAGCTCTGGTGCACACCTGTAATTCCAGCACTCAAGAGGCTGAGACAGGAGAACTGCCATGAGTCCAAGGCCAGCCTGGGCTCCCTAGTGACTTCAGGACCAGCCTGAACTACAGAGCACAACCCTGTCTCAAAAAAGAAAGAAAGAAAGAAAAAGAGTGTTAGATTTGGACACACAGATTCTTTTTATCCTAATTTTTAATTTTTTGCCTAAATCATTCCTTTTCTTAGTATGTATTTGCGATACATTGTAGTAACAATCAATTTGAGATATGTGCATACACACATCAGGCCTTGACCATTTTTACTTCCCTTCCCCCCACTCCCCAAACCCCCTCCCCCACATCTCCTTTCCCTCTCCACAAAGTGGAGGTACAGATTTAGAAGCGATAAATGATGGGTGCCATTTAAAGCTGTAGGTCTGTATGAGGCCATCCTGGAAGAGGATACAGGCACAGAAGGGCAGAGGAACCTGGGTTAGAGCCTCAGGAAGCCCGCATGGAGGAGAGGAGCAGGAACGTGGTGAACAGGAGCAGAGTTCAGAAATGACTGGGCTGCTCTGCTGTGTCAGATGCTTCCCAGGGCAGGAGGACCAGGGCCAAGCACTTTGAGGATTTAGCAGGTGGAGGCCAATAGTAGCCTTGATTAGCAAGGGTGGCTCCAAAGAGTGACGGGGATAAAAACCTGAGTTTAGGGTTCGGAGAAAAATGAAAGTTCAGGAGAGAAAACACATTCGAGGAGTGTTTCTTTCAAGCCAGGATGGGGGCTGGAGGAATAGCACAGAGGTTAAATACCTTGCCTAGAAACCTCAAAGCCCTGAGTTCTATTTTTTTCCAGCACTACCTAAAGCTAAGCATGGCAGCACACACCTGTAATCCCAGCACGCGGGAGGCTGAGGCATAAGGATTGCCACGAGTTCGAAGGCAGCCTAGGCTCCACAGTGAGTTCTGGACCAGCCTGGACTGCAGAGCATGACCCTGATCCAAAAAAAAAAAAAAAAAAAGCGAGACTGAGAAAAGGAACAATGGAAAAGAGGTCTAAGTCAAGGAGAAATTTTGCTTGTTTGTTTTTAAAGTAATGTGGATTGCATCATGTTTTACACTAATGGGAAAAAGAAGGCAAAAGTTGACGAGTGAGGGGGATGAGATCATGAGCAGAGTGCTTACAAATGTAGGAAGTGATGGGACCAGGCGCACAAGGAAAGAGGCCAGGCCAAGCGAGGCATCCTCATTGGCACTCAATACTATCTTGAGGACTGAAAGTTTTCAAATTAAGTATAATTCTGCTGTAAATGTCCTTGTACATTCATCTTCATACAATGCTTATGTGACTATTATTTAAGAAAAATTCTAAGAAGTATATTTTGGTCACAAGATACAGATATTTTAGAATTTTACATCTTTTCTCTAAAGATAGGGTCTTGCTCTATTGTGCAGACTGGGCTTTCACTTACTATGTAGCCTAACCTTGAACTCAAAACCCTCCTGCTTCCACACCTCAGTGCAGATATTACAGGTGTGCACCACCATGCTAGCTCACGTATTTGGAGTCTTGATACTAGGTAACTGCCTTCTGATCTATATCATTTTGATATTTATTTGTTTATTTAGGTGCTGGAGATTGAACCCAGGGCCTTGGGAATGCTAAGTTCATACTATTACTAAGCAACAAAATCCACCTACGTCTCTCTTTTCTTTTTCTTCTTCTTTTTTTTTTTTTTTTTTTGAGACAGAGTCTTGCATTGCAATCCAGGCTGGTCCTGAACTCACTATTGTAGCCCAGGATGCCCTCAAACTCACTGCAATCCTCCTGCCTCAGCCTCCTGCGCACTGAGATTACAGGCATGCACCACCATGTCCAGCTTATGGGGTGGTGGCGAATCAAACTCAGGGCCTTGAGCTTCCTAGTCAAGTGCTCTAACCACTGTAATATTCATCCAACCCTTTTCTGTCCCTTTCTGATGACACTTCTTTTCACTACTCTGTCAGAATCTGGGTCAGAGGAGTAGGAAGCACAGACATTTTCCATTACAAACAAGAAGCCTCTCGGCTGCTTCTTCATGCACCTGTTTCCTTGGCCTCCTACAAAAAATATTCCCCAGCACAGTTAACATGAATTGCTCACAAGAATTTCCTTTAGGGAATAGGGTTGTGGGCCAGAAACAGAGCCTTATGTGAGGCCCTGGGATTTATCCCCAGCACCACCACCAACAACAAAAGGATCTTTCTTAGGATTTTGCAGCTCAAAAGTTAAGTTTCTTTAGGACCATAAGTTCCACTATGAGAATAATATACTGGATTTCCTTTTAAAATGTTGCTTATTTATGCAACATTATCTGGTATTCACATTTTTAAACTACTTGTTATAAAGTCCATGGACTACAGTTGAATTTTAGACAAAATGCTAATATTAAGCCATAAGACAAAAGGCAGTGATGGCATAAGGGAGAGACGGTTCTTGAAATGTCCTTGACCTCAGTCAAGAAGCATATAGTGGAGGGGCTGAAGGAACAGCACAGTGGCCAGAGTGCTTGCCTAGGAAACACAAAGCCCTGGATTCAATTAGTCTGCGCCACATAGAGTGGGGGTGGTGGTGCACATCTATAATCCCAGCAGTCAGGAGGCTGAGACAGGAAGATTGCTTGCCTTCAAGGCCAGCCTGGGCCACATAGTGAGTTCAGGATCAGCTTGAACTCCAGAGCTAGATCCTGTCTCAAAAATAAATAAATAAAATTTACAAAAGAATGTAGTGTGGACCCTTCTTGAACAGTGGGAAGAGAGGTGACACAGAAGTTTAGCAGCCCTGTTCTCCTTCGAACCATTTGTATACAAGCTGTTTTGGGCTTATCTAGCAAGCACAAGGCTCTGGGGTTGGTTCCTGAGCACTTCATAAAGATTAGCTGGGACACAGAGGGTTTGCTGTGAGTTTGAGACCAACCTGACCTACATAGTGAGTTCAGGACCAGAATGAACTATCAAGCAAGACCCTGTCTCAAAAAAATAATAATAATAAATGAATAAAATAACCTAGCTGTTTCTACCTTTTTGTGATTGACTCCTCCCTCATTTTGCTTGTAGAATCATAGAATTCTTAGACAATAGATGATTCCAGCTCTGTTCTGACACTAATGAAAAGCTGACCAGAATGAAGATTATCCCTCAGATAACATTTAATCACTGTATTGTTGGTGGGTGGTTCATTTATTTCTGATACATTCTGTATCTGATGGTTTACAATGCTCTAGAAGGGCAGTGTTAGTGAGAGAGTCCCCCTCTCACTTTCTAAACATTAGCCTGAGTTCCTTTCAGGAAAGTCTTTACAGGTATAGGGACATGGCTGAGACTAGCATGTAATATTTTTTTTTGAAACAGGGTCTCACTCAGTGGTCAAGATAGGTTCTGAACTCACTATATAGCCCAGGCTGGCTTCAAACTCAGACAATCCTCCTGCCTCAGCCTCCCAACAGCTGGGATTACAGAGGGTGCCATCACACCCAGATTATCTGGTGCCAGAGAATCGACCTCGGAGCCTTGTGCTTGCTAGGCAAGTGCTCTTAACTGCCGTGCTATGCCTCCGGTCCCTATGGTATAAATTTTGCTCTTCTCTTCAAGTAGATATGATTACCTCCAGGGTAAGGAGTATATCTGAAGAAAAGTTCAAACAAACATCAGGATTTAGGCTTTACTGAAAATGTACTTGATGTTTTAAAATAATTGTCTCCACACAAGTAACTTAGGGAGACTCAGTAAGCAGAGCTTTCTTACTGGTGTGTCCCAGATGCATTACCCTGTTCTTGGTACGAATCCCTCCGTGTAATCACGTCGGGGATGGGCCTGGGCTCCCCTGATGGCCTTCTCTGGCTGTAAGCAGAACGCTCAGTCTAAATGAATCATTTAATGTGTGCCAAGGTGTGGGAAAGTTTGGGAAGTTCTTCCTTTGAGAGTCTAGTCTTTCTTCACGTTGTTTCTCCATGGTACCTACAGAAATACCTGGGAAGTTCATTCGGCCATGTCCCATGTATGCCCCGGAAGTATCCTGCTTTCCCCAGTACAGCTGGAACTCAGGCTGGTGTCCTTGGACTGGCCACATCTCACAGGCTGTCCTGAAAGCTCGCTGCCCTGGAATCGCTGTGTTACTGCTGCTAGCATGTGAGCTGAGGGTCAGCGTAACTGCGTGCTGAAACAGGCAGCCACTCACCCTGTGACTCAGACTTCAGCCCTGCTCGCCCACCGCTGTGCTCCCTGTACAACAGCATGTAGGATAGGTCGTCTCTCAGCACCGTGTCAACTTCCCTCAAAGATCTGGTCCACTGGCTCGCTGTCAGATGCATGCAGATGACCCCTCCCCAGGGCTCCAGCTTGCCACCACGGCATCTGTCTCAAGGGCAGCCGCTCAGAACCTACAGTGGCTTCCTCCACTTCCCAGCTCCCCCAGACCTAAGTACAGCAGCCCTGTCTCTGCGATACCCACGCTGAACTGCCCTCTAGGATCTGACTTTTCAGCACAGTTTTCCACCCACCTAGCCCAGCCCAGACTTGTCAGATACTGTCCCTTCCTGGAAAAGGGTGTGTGTGTGTGTGTACACATGTATGAATGTGTGCATATGCATGTGTTTACAAAGGGACTTTGTCAGGTGTGGTTCTTCCATGACAGATATTGTTAAACCCTGTACCCTTGCATGAAGAACAGATATTACTGGATTATTTGAGTGAATTTTCTAGCTCTGAGCTTTTGATGTTAGCTTTGCAGATCTAGTTAGCTTGAACCACACACGCTCAGGTTAGTGCCCCATAGCCTGCTGCTTGCCTAGAACCCCAGCACTGCTGTTGTCGAGTTTGGAATTAGCAGGAGAAGGCCTCAAGGATGTGCTAAAGCTTTCCCCTGAGTGAACACGCTTTCTCTCCATCTCTTTCTCCTATTTCTTCATTCTTCAAACCAATTACATGTTGTCTGATCTGAGCTCTGGATGAGCAGGGTGCACGCTTATCTTCTAAGAAGATAAGAAAGGCAGGTGTTCATTCTTTACCAATGCTGCCTTGAGTCGGTAGATATGTGGCCTGCTGGTAATTATCACCAGAGAAGAGCACTGGAGCTCAACTGTTCTCACCTGCCAGTTTCTCAATGCTTATTGCTTTTGATAAGCAACAGTTTGACTATTAACAATTTTATAAATAGCCGTTTCCTGTAGCAGGTTACTTCATTTATCTACACTGGCATCCATCTTGTGGGGAGTTTATGTTGAAAGAAATGCCAAGAAATAGCACTATTCAGTGCTGGACAAGGTGGTTTGCTGAACCCCCCAACCCAGACAGAGTCTCTCCATGTTGCCCGACCTGCTCTAGAACAAGAGGGCTCACGTCATCTCCTGCTTCAGCCTCCCACATGTGCTGCCATGCCCAGCAACTGTTGTTTTTAACAAGTTTGGATATAGCTGCTTTCAAATTGGCCATAAAGTAACTAGAAGGTAGGCTCTTGAGGATGGAGAAGGTGAGGAGAAAGAAAGTGGGAGCGAAGAAATTGAAAATGACCAAGATATGTTATACGCAGGCACCAATTCTTCAAAATAAGCATCACTATTCTGTATTACTAAAATGCAGCAATAATAATTTTTGAAAGGCTCTAGGTATCTAGATGTGGTAATACAAGCCCATAATCTGCTGAGCAGAAAGATCTCAAGTTTGAAGCTGGCTTGGGCTGTACAGTAAGTTCAAGGCCAACCTGGACTGTATAGCAAGATCCTTTCTCAAATCAACAAAAATGAAACAAAAAGATAGCCCTAGGTCTAGAAGAATAGTAGAGCACCAGCTTAGCACATGAGGCTCCAGGTTCAATCCCCAGCATTACAAAAAGAGGCAAGTAGGAGGGGCCCAGTGGCACAGACCTGTAATGTGAGCACTCTGAGAGGCCAAGGCAGGAAGATCCAAGTTCCCGCCTATCCTGGACAACATAGCGAGACCCTGTCACAAAAGAAAGAAAGAAAGAAAGAAAGAAAGAAAGAAACAAAGAAAGAAAGAAAGAGTGAGCAAGCAAGCTCAGTGTGAAGGCCCTGGGTTCGGACTTCAACACCACACACACACACACACACACACACACACACACACACACACACACACACCCTCTGACTTTTTAAAACTGTGGAATTGAATTCACAACTCTGAGCATTAGTTATCCATTCTTCTGGGCAATGGACATGGGGTGGCCTTCTAGTTAAAACCTGAATCCACGTTTGTTTCTTCCACCTTCACACAAACATATGACTTCACCTGTGACCACCGTGTCTTGGCCACTAGTTTCACTATAGAGTTGATTCCTTGTCCGTAGTTAAACAGCAAATACCAGCTAATCTTCACCTAATGATTAACACAATCTATAACCTTGTAGCACTTCTTGAAATAAGTATAACTCTACCACTCTGAAAGCCTAAACTACATTCCTGAACCAAACCAGACCAAAGGAGAGCGGGGCCCCCATCAAATTGATTGATGTTCAAAATATAAGGCTGCTATGCGAAAGAAACTGCCTGAACCAAATTTAAAACGGGAGGGAAGGGCCTGGGCTACAGCTCAGTGTTGAAGTACTCATCTAGCAGTCACAAGGCTCAGGATTCTGTCCCAGGTCCCTAGTGCAAAACACAACACTACAAAACACAGCAGAATACAGGAATAGCACAATGGCTAAAGTGCTTGCCTAGAGTTCAGTTCCCCAGCACCATATAAGCCAGGCATGGTGCTGCATGCCTGTAATCCCACCCCTCAGGAGGCTGATGTGATGCAGGGGGATTGTTCTGGGTTCAAGGCCAGCCTGGGCTACATAGTGAGTTCAGAATCAGTCTAGACTACAGAGCAAAACTCTATCTCAAATAAATAAGTCAAAAAGCCTTCCCAAAAGAATTGATATTTAAGGCAGAACCAAAAAGACAAATACAAATAGGTGTTACAGAGGCAAAGAAAAATCAAAAGAGAGAGAGAGAGATTAAAGCAATGTTAAAAGAACTTAGGGCAGCTCAAATGCAGCTGGAACCCCGACACCAAGTTAGGGAATAGCAAGAGACTGAGCAGACAGGAGGCAGGAGCCAGATTATGTTGACAGAAAACTGTGCTAAGGGTCTAAACACTGTCCAAACAGCAAAAGGAAGCCAAGAGAAAGTTCCATGCAGAGAGAGTGAGGAGCTGGGATGTGAGTCTTGAAAAATTATTCTGGTGGCCCGGCAATGGCAGGAGGACAATGGAGGGAGAACACCCGCTGGAAGCTGGAAGCTGCCGTAGTCATCTACCTGGGAGCAAGAGGAGATGGAGAAACCACACTTGATGGCTCGCGTGCCAGTGGGGTCCTCAGAGTGCCTGTGGTGGTAGCATCTCAGAGTTTTCATGGTCCCTGCCTGCACCGTTCAGTCATCCATACACTCATGAACCCATTCATTCGGACCTTGCAGTGACTCAAAAACACAGTGCATAAGGTTAAACTTGGGACAAGTCAGAGGGAGACCAAAATTTCAGGCTGTTATTCTCAATTTTATTAATCATAAGATGTATCATTTTCTCTCTTTCTGCTGGACTCTCCTGCCTTATGATTGGTCTGAAACTCAAGAGGTAAAGAGTATTTTCAAGAGCACCTTAGAAGTTCAAATAAGGGGCTAGAGGAATAGCGCAGAGGTTAAATGCTTGCCTTGCAAGAACAAGGCCCTACGTTCAGTTCCCTAGCACCACATAAAGCTGCCTGAGATGGCACATACCTGTAATCCCAGCACTTGGGAGGCTGAGGCAGGCGAATTCCCATGAGTCTGAGGCCAACCTGAGCTACATAGTGAGCTCAGAACCAGCCTGGACTACACAGCAAGAACCTGTCTCAAAAAAAAGAGAAAGAAACTCAAATAAGACCTACAATGCAAATCAGGTATTTTAAAAAGATATGAGACTTGATATAGTTGATCCCTCCTTGTGACTACAATTTTTCATAAAATACAAAAATAATGGTATGTCTATTTCTGAACCACTGGAGTTGAAAATTTACATGTGGCTAAGTTCCATGATTTTACATACATAATTGCTCATTAAGATGGTTACCTGGGAAACAGCCACATCCAATGATGGCTTTCACAACTCTGACCTACAGAGTGTTCTCAAAGTAACTCAACAGCATTGAGTAGAAAGTGATACCTTTACAAGCTACTAAAATTTTTACATAAAAATTTTATACATCAAATAAAAATTCCCTATCAATTATAATTGAAATTCTCGAAACTGCAGACATGGAATGCATACTGTATAATTATTCTTTATTATAAGCTGAGTAAATTTCTCTTATGAATTTGGTACAATGTCCAGATTTTTTTAAAATTCAACTCTTTACAAACAATAGAAAAAAGGACACTGGTGATACCAGCATATACAATTTAAACATCCTAAGTACAATTTCAGTATAACCATTACACTGCTAAATATTTATTTTACCAATCATCCTGTTAGGTTTTTGAGATATGAATCTGAGTAAAACACAGTTAAGATCTTGAGAAGTTTTCAAGAGGGTAAAAATGATTCACTTGTTCACCCAACAAATATTATAGAGCACCTATTAATAATATATTGTGTCTCGTATTTCTCAAAGAACTGGAAATGGAAAGGGTCCACAGCACAAAACAGACAAAAATCTCTGTCCTTATGGGAATTTTCACTCTAAGAAGGAAAAATGAACAATAACGAAGTAAATAAATTACATATTTTTCAGACTGTAAAAAGCAGCGTACCTGGACTCAGTGGTATTCACTGTAATGAGGAAGGAGGCTGCAGATTTCAGGCCAGCCTGCGCTTGCAGGGCTGGGATGTAACTCAGTGGAAGAGAGCCCCAGGCTTGATTCCTAGTGTCACATTTTTAAAAAGTGCTATTGAGAATAAGAAAGCACAAACAGAATAAAATGTGTGTGTGTGTGTGTGTGTGTGTGTGTGTGTGTGTGTGTGTGTGTGTGTGTTTTGGCAGATGGGACACAGTCATAATTTCTTTTCTTGGACGATGGACAACCTCCACATATTTAGAATTGGCGGTCCAGAACCTGTGGCGATGATCCAGGTTTGCTGGCAATGTGGGGTGCAGGTCTGGTCTGCAGGAAGTTCTCTTCCGCTGTGGGCACCAAAAGCGGAGCCAGGACTGAACAGCAGCACTGTGGACGGCTTCTGCCTCTGGGGAGGATGTTTCTGAACAAGATGGCCCTTCTGCTGCCTCAGGGCCTGGGACCGCGGGAAGGTGGAAGATGTAGGGATTTCTCTTTCTTCTTTTAACTTTTCCCTCTTACTTGTCTCTCAAGAAGGTAGTTTTTGGGCAGGACACTCAAAGGAAACTTCTAGAGAATGTACTACATAACCAAAGAGTTGAAAGAAGTGAGAGAGGGAGGCATATGCAGATATATGCAGGAAGTGCAAAGGCCCTGGGCAAGAGTGCCTGGTGTGTTAGAGGTAGGTGAGGCAGACACAAAAATCTACTTTTGGGAACTAGGGGTCTAGCTCAGTCATTAGAGTGCTTGTTTAGAAAGTGCAAGGTCCAAGGTTCAATTCCCCAGGACCGCATAAAGATCAGCCAGGCACGGCAGCGCACACCTATAAAATAATAAGTACCCTTGTGATAAAAAGTACTTGTGGTAAAAAAAAAAATACTCCTTCCACTTCACCCCATATACCTAACCCGTAACTCTTTAAGGATTTCCACTGCATTTGCAAGACTACCTAGCCAACGTAATGGCAAGACAGGCACAACCTATCTGCCACTGCGTACATCTGAACGCAGCGGAAGGTATGAAAGCAGATTCGGCAGTGTGACTATGAACTTGGCACCGCGCTGTACAGACTGGGTAAAAATTTTTAGTTTTGCCTCCTTTTCCCACTTCATAATGACGGCAATCATAAAACTTGGGGTGTAGATGGATATAGAATTAACATATTTCATAATACAGACATGCCTCTGAAGCTTTAATAAAACAGATTTGAAGAATGCAGCAGTTGCGTTCTGCAATCAAAACGTTATCCCGAGCCAAGCTGTCTTACCGTCCAGGGCGAGGCCGACTCCAGCCCAACTCCCGCACTTCCTCCTCCTGGCGGTGCGCCCAGGCTGCGCATGCGGACAGCGCCCTCTGCTGTGCGTGTGGCTCTTAACGCCCAGACCAACAGAACCGGAAGTCAGACCAAGGGACGCGCTGAGCACGCACAGGTAATTTGATCTGTCTTTAAAGGAGACGGAGCGGTCAACGAATAGCTGCCAGTGCTGGGAGAGATTGATAAAGCGCCCGGAAGTTCAGCGGGCTCCCATGAAGGAAGGAGAGCCAGGTGCCAGTGGCAGACGCCCGGCCTCCCCTCGTTAACACTCGCTCTCTGAAGTCCGCACTCCCCACCCCAACCTGACGCGACGTCAGAGTCACTTTCCTGCGCCGGCAGCCCTTCCCACCTGTCCTTCCTTTTGCTTCCACATCGGTTCTCTTTTGGAGAAATCCGGGAGAACAAACTCATTCTCAGGCTGACAGCTCTCGCCCTGTGCCTGAGCAGCTCTCCTGACACGGTTACCGGCCTGTTTGCTCTTTGGGCTTTTTAGTGCCTGCATGGAGAAGCAGAACCACGCCTGGAATCTAATTATAGAACATTTCATGATCCTAAGAGAGAGTCCACACCCACTAGTACTCACCCTTCACTTCCCCATGCCCCACCCTTGCCCCTCAGCAGCCAGACAATCACTCCATGTTTATAAATTACGTTGCTGTAGACATTTCACATAGGAATAAATGAAGTCTTGTAAAGTGTAGCCTTGTGGCTTGTTTCACTAACATTTTTTAAGTGGAACATATATCAATATATATTCCTTTTCATTACTGAATAATATTCTCGTGTATGTGTGTGATGATGGACGTTTGAGTTCTTTTCACTTTTTGACATTATGAGTAATGGTGCCATGATCATTCATGTAAGTCACACGTGTGTGTGTATGGTACTCAGGATTGAACACCAGGTTTTTCCTATGCTTTACTGCCAAACCATATCCCTAGAGCCTTCTAAAGTTTAGAGAGGAATGACAGAGTTTCTCTGTGATCCAGTTTATCATCCTCCTTTATTATGCAATTGAGAGGAAAAATAAAACGGCAACTTAAAATATCACCGAAGAGTCCAAGTTTCTTCGGCAATGCACTGTCTGCAGAACAGTGTCAGCCTGGGTTTCCAGGTCACAGTAAACACAGACTGAGAAAATACAGCTATTGCCTGGGCCTCCAGGTGCCGTGGCCTCGCTGGGGAGGCTCACCCCGTGTGGCAGCACAGTTGTGGACATCTCTGGCTCACATGATAAATGCCAAACTTGTTTTGCTTGGCATCAAGACCTTCAAGAAACTCACCTTAATCTACCTTTTCAACCCTATTTTCCCCATGAACCCTAATATCCCATTAGCTCACTGTCTTCAGAAAATTCTGGGTACACTCCCTAAAATCTGTACCTTTTCCAAAAGGAGCCCTCGATGAATCTTTTTCAGCTGGTTGTTGGAGCCTCATCCTCAGCTTTCACATAATTCCTAACAGCCACTCAAATCCCCTTCAAGTGCCCCTCCCAAGCTCCCTGTCCCTGTGACACCTCCTCTGACCACAGGGGGTGCTCTTCTCTCGGAGTACCCTAGCAGCACGCAGCCCTGGAGTCATTATTCTGCGGAGCATAAACATGGTCTTTCCAGCAATGGCGCAAACCAGCTGCGGCAGGAAACTACAGTGCCCCCTGCTGGGCATCCATCGCACCCACAGGAGAGTGGGGTCAAAACCTGAAGGAGTAAGGCTGGCGCTGCGCATCTATTACCTCTTCCTTCAGGGCGTAGTTATTTGAAGCCTCTCTCAGAATCTTTAAGCAAAAAAGTCCATCTTGATGAAATAGCGTTAAGTTGAGACTCTTCTGGACTGAGCCCGGATGGACAGAGAGAAAGCCTAGAGCGGAGGACAAATCAGCACAAGTTAATTTTTTAAGGTCGAAGAAAAAGCCTTATTGATGCAAAGACAAACCTTCCCTACGGGTCCCCCAAAGCCTCCCCGAGCACTGCAGGGATCTGGAAGGAAGCGGGACAAGGCAGGGCACGTGGGCACTGGGCCGAGGTCCACAGGGCTCTGGAGTTGCATCGTGGCACTACGCTTGGGCACGGTGAACACTTAGAGAAACGCATGTGGGCAGGAAGGTGGTCAGCTGCGGGAGGGGGCATAGGGGTCAGAGAGTGGTTGCTGGGCACGTAACCCGTGCAGTGCCTTAGTGCCCCTTAGAAAAACAGAAAAAGCACCCCTGTGGGCACAGAATGAGCAGCTCTACCCCTACTTGGTGTTTCTGCCGCACACTCCTGTGCCGTACACAGACAGCTCAGCCATGCCTGGCAACTCTGAATGAGACTAGCCTGTGCTCTGTGAGGGCAGAGGCCTGTATTTTCCCTGTTCACCGTTCCAGCCTGTATCCAAGGTACTCAAGGGTTAGGGTGCTAGCCTAGCAAGCCAAGACTCTGGGTTCAATTCCACAGAGCCAGATAATGTGGACGTGGTAGTGCAGGCCTGTAATCCCAGCCCTCGGGAGGCTGAGGCAGGAGGATTGCTGAGAGTCCAAGGCCAGACTGGACTTTACAGTGAGTTCAGAACCAGCCGGGGCTACAGAGCGAGACCCTGTTTCCCTCCAAAAAAGAGAGGCTCAATAAATAGCCTGATAAAATACCACATTAATAAATAGGCTATCAGGAAGACCGGGGGACAGTCTTTAGACAGCAGCACAGGCACTGGCATCTGTCAGAGGACGTATGGGCATTTGTGTTTGGTGCTGCCTGTGACCGTGGGGTGACCTGTCCCTCAGTGCTGAGGAGACTCAACACCAACAACAACAGGACATGAGTCTCCCTGCTTGCGTACTTCGGGGCTGTTGGTCTGCAAGGCCACCGGTAAGTGACTGTCGCCTGCCCTTTGTCCTGGCCAGGCTGTGACGTCTTCCCAGTCATGCCCACGTAGTGCTCCCTCCTTCCTGCCTTCAGCCCATGGTTGCATGTGTAGACGTCAGGACCGTAACTGCTGTGGCAGGCTGAGGCCGCATCCTGTCCTCTGCCCCCAGCGCACCCGGCCTGCTCTGGAGTTCCCAGGCACATGGGGAGGAGCGGGAAGCCAAGACGCTGGAGGCCCAGAGAGTCATCAGCTGTGGCCGACATTGTAAATCATATTTCTGCTGTGGAGGGGTGACACCTTTGCACAATGCTGCACCGATTACGTTAGGCTATTTATAGAACATATAACGCTGCATTTCATTTCCGCTTCACTCTAGTTTCTAACAGAAGTTTGTTTTCTTCGTAGTGATTCCAAAGCCTGCCCAGAGCTCTCGGGACCCAGGAGCCCAGGGCTGCAGCTGGGCAAGCGGATCGCAGCGCCGTTTGTGGCCTGTAGCCCTCTCCCAACGTTGCTAGAAAGTCTCAGCTCTAAAAGGAACCTGTAGGAACAGATCGAGCCTGGCATGGTGCGAGGAGCCCGTGTCTCAGCCACTCAGGTGGCTGAGGCAGGAGGACTGCTTGAAACCAAGAGCATGAGCCAGCTCGGGCAACTGAGACAGCAAGGACCCAGCTCCACTGCAAAATACAACATAAAAATGGAGAAGAGCACCAGGACAAAGGGGAAGCTGTGTGCCTCTGGCCAATGCTCCCACGTTTCTTGTGGCCCAGGAGCCACGGCAGGACTGGCACCCACATAAGGGGGGAGCCTCCAGAAAGCAGAGGTGGGTGTGTGAAAAGACATCTGCTAGGGAAGAGCAGTACTGAGAGCTGGAGCCCTCACCTCCGTACTAGTCCCCCCCCCCCCCCCCCCCC